>OMLI01022796.1:0-11783 GCA_900302605.1 Rondeletia loricata
CTAGGGGTGGGCATGAGTAATCGATTGATCGATTACTTGTGGTTATGAGGAAACTCGATTTTTTAATGAGGAAACAAAAAACAAACAAAAAGTTATTATTACACGTGCCACCGAGCACCGCCACCGAGGCGCTGAACACCCTCTTTGGGGAGGACTACAACGCCGAAAACGTGGAAGTAGAAGAATTAGAAGTTTATTTCAGTGAGCCGTGCGTTCCTCCTGAGCTAAACCCCCTGGACTGGTGGAAGTCCAACACACACCGGTTCAGGAAACTGAGCATTCTGGCAAAGCAGTACCTGGGGAAACCTGCGACCTCCGTGCCAGCGGAGAGGGTGTTCTCACAGCGGGACCGATCCTAAACCGACTGCGTACTTGCCTTTCACCCAAGCATGTGGACAGACTTGTTTTCCTGAACAAGAATTAACTTTAACGTTTGTGTTAATGTTATGTCTTGTTACTGCTACATGTTACTGTAGCCCATGCCTGTTTTTTTGTTTTGATTTGGCTACCGTTATACATCATCTGTTCGAGCGTTGACGCCTTTGTGTCATTATTTAATGCTTTTTTGTTACAATGTCTTTGTTAGTTGTGAATAAATTCTTAATATCAAATGGTAACTGTGACTGTTTTGATTGACAATAAGCATTAAGCATCGGGTATAATGCTGTGCATTGTTATTGCTGCTGCCATGCTTTTTAAGATGCGTTCTAAAAATAGATTTCCCTCCGCGAGTAATTTATCTTTACTCGAGTACATCATGCGATCAATCAATCTGGGAATTAAAAAAAAAAAATGCCCATCCCTAGTAAGAATCTATTAGGGCTCTCAAGTATGAACAGATCTTAAATTGCATGTCGTGGCATCACATTGTAGTTAGATCATTCTAAGAATAGTTGTGAAACAGCAGTTTCAGAAAAGTATTTCAACGTCTATGAGCAATCTATTAAGCCCTTCATCTTTAACTGTTTTGATAGGAACCACCTCTTGCTAGGTCAAACATAACAGCATCCGTTACCTTTTACCAGCATGCTTTTCATACGAGTGCTCTTAATGACTTGACTAGCAGTGTCTGATGCTGCTTTCAACTGCTCCTTGAAAGCTCCTTCTTCCAAGTTTGTAAATACGACTTGGGCATTCAAGTGCTTTTGGCTGGAAATAATAACAAAACTGGCTGTTTTATTTTTTAAATTAAGCGGCATAGACCTACTTTGTGCTCAAGTAGCAGATTGATGAGAAAATTTGCATTGTTTAACTGATGTTTTTATTTATTTATTAAAAACAATGATGCATTGCAACTAAAAGTTAAACAAAGAGTGAAAACAGAAATATACAACAATACCAATTATTTACATAGAATGCCAAACAATAAAATATACTAATAATGTGTGCTCAACTCAATTATGCTGCATTTGAAGGCAGCATAAGTCTGTCCCCATGGCTGTTCTCAACAATGCACTCAAACGAGATGATGAACCAACCAATTTTAAGTTTTCAAGTTATTAAGGAAAGCTATGCAGTGAAGTTGTATGCTACTACAATATATTGTGATGTCCACAATTTCCAATTTTACCCGGTGAAGACGTAAGACCATCATATCGCCCACCCCTAGTTACAGGTTGACTGAGTGAGTAATTATAGCAATGCTTTTAGTTGGCTCTAGTGGACCTCATCCTCCAGATGTCCAACTCCTTCTCTTCCTCATAACTCTACAAACAAGTAAGGAAAATCTCCTCTTCTTTTTGTTATTCATCAAGCCATTTTGAACCCCTACTCCACTAGTATGTATTCTATCATTACTACCACCACTCACTGTTGCTGGCTAGCCATTCGTTGAGGTCTATCTCTCTGGGCAGCACCACCAGCTCTTTGAGGTCGAAGTCCACCACACGGATTTTCGTGAACTCCGGCTCCAGGTACTGCTTCTTCTCTTCTGCCGGAGGCTTCTTTCCATTTGGCTTCGTCTTTGACTTCCTGCAATGCACAAGAAGAGAGGGTAGATTGAAGAGATGCAAGGAGTGCTAAGGACAGTTAAAAGATCAACAAAGTGAAAGAGATTTCAAAAGTTCAGAGCGATGTAAATCTTCATCGCTTAGCAGCTCTGCTAGTATGAGAACTGTCCTGACAGGCCTACATGATGCCATTGTAAAAACACAGTATCCAACCAGATATTTAAGTAGTGCCAGTAGGCATCATTACAAGTGCTGAGCCAACACCGAACAAAGAGGGCAAATCAGGACAAGTAGATTCTGTAGAGCAATTCCATGTGATGAACAGGAGTAGTTAGCAGAGGTTATTTGGTATGCATTAAATGCACTGTAAATGGAAAGAGCAACTGAGCCCTTGCAGACAGTGTTATGTAGATACAGTAGCCTGAGCCCAGATCCAGGGATCTACAAGACCTAGGGAACCGTTGGTGTCAATGGAATCTCTTAATTCTTAAAGACTCATTACAAACGTCACAGATTACAGGAACTCTTATACCACTAGCCACGCACACGCAGTCACCAAGTCTCTGGCAGTGGAGTGGAGTGGGGTTGAGAGGGACAGTGCCTATACAGAGTCCTCTGTTCATGTACCTGACCCCTAACTTTTTGACCCCTTAACTATCGTTAGGCCCAGAGCTACCACACAGACAGCCGTCCCCAGCGCCCTGTACTTCCACTGCTAGTTTTAGCATGGGGATGTCATATCACACTCCTCCTGCACTTCCAGGGCCATAACCTCTCTTCCCCCACTCCCTGCCCTCAGCCTGTATCAGTGGAGGCAGCGCAATCTGGGGTCAAAGGTTGAAAGGCTTGATACACGAGTGAGACAAATAAACAGAAGCTGAGTTGTCTGAGACAGCAGGCGTTGTTCAATCACACCACCAAATACAGGCTAATGCTATCTACTCTCAAACTGTTTGGACCAGCCCCTAATTCACCCCAAGCTTCCTTCTTCGTGACTTTGAAAGCTAAATAGGTTCAACTTGAGCTTCACATTGAGATCTAAATTCTGGGCAACCAAGGAAGAACTTAAGAAGAATAGCCGACCTGATCAGTATTCTGTTCAAGGCTTTCCTCATCCTGTAATGGCTCAATCCCTCTTACCCCATACTTTTTCTCCAACTCTCTCGACATCTTCATTTCGCTCCCTCTTGGCTCTGCTACTGTTGTTTGGGTTTGCTTGAGGATGGGGGAGTTCCAGTTTGCTCCCTGAATTTATTGTGCTTTAGTTGACCCTTATTTCCGCCATCCTCCATCTCTCATACCTCCTCCGCTCTCCACACCCTCTGTCTAAACACAATGATCCAGCCATGTGTTCTTGGCTCTCGCTTTTCCCTTTCCTTCCCAGTCACACTCCCAGATCCCCATTCCCAAAAGACGACAGCTCCAGTTCTAACAGTACTAATGACGCGGGATCATAAACACTCTTTTCCAGCAGTAGCCAAAACCCCACTCAGTTTCAGTCAGCCTCTGCTGATATTGACATTGGAGTTTACAGGAAAGAGGCAATGACTGCTTTTCAGAAGAAAAAAGGCATTACAGAGGCAGTCCACATGCAGCCAGAGGAAAGATATCAGAAAGATATTTACAGAAAGAGAAGGGATGAAGAAGAGGGGGGGAGTGAGAGGAGAGGCAGAGAAAGGAATGGAGGGAGGAGGTAGATTGACATAGACCCAGTTGATATCCATGTGAACTAATAAACAATTAGTTCACGAGGCCCCTTGGCCAGAGTACAATATTCAGAAAAGCCCTTTGCAGTTTTATTCCCCTCACCAGGAAGTGTCGCCCTGCTTTCAACAAACAAGGGAAGGCACATCAATATGTGGATGCATACAATGCCTGGGGAACTCAGCCTGCAGCCCTTTACTTTGACAGTGTTTTAAGATCGCCCTCTACAAGTCCTCTATCGTCTAATTAGTCTGTCAAGAGAACTGCTTGGTCTTAAATTGTCTCACTCACATTCATGCACACACACAACGCTGCTCATGTTCTCATTTGTTGGGTAATGATTCATCAAGGTATTAGGCTCTTCCTATCAGGCAGTACCTGAGCTGTGTTTTGGCCTAGTTTAAAACCAAGGACACCACAGATTACACTGCTGCTGGCTAATTATTAATGACTGGCTACTTTCTGTTTCTCCTTTCTTTCTCCTGTTCTGATTCTGCTCTCTCTTTCTGTTGTTTCCCCCCCTTTGCAATAACCGTTCTTTCATTTAGGCTTGTAGGCATTTCTTTCCCTCCTTTTCTCCTCCTTGTGGCTGCAGGCTCACCTGTCAAAATAGTCTATTGTGCAGGGTCAGGAGCCTCAGGCCTCGCACTCCCATCCTTGCCCTCTCTTTTCATCTCTCTGCCCTTTCCCTTAATCTTTCTGTCCTTCACTGCCATCCTGACCTTTCTGCTTTTCATCTCCTTCATTCCTGTTCCTTTCTTTAATATAGATGTCTATCCAACTCTTGTCTTATCATATTTTTCATTTCTCCTTATCTCTGTCTGCTTCCTTCCCTCCCTGTCTCCCTCCCTCTTTTTTTCTCCCCCTCCCCTTCTGGCTCATAAGGAGCAGAGCAGAGACAGATTCATGTGGTCCATGTGGTTTCGTGCTGTGAGCTACATGTTCCGTCATGTGAAAGAGCTTACCCGGGAAAAGAGCTTCATCCACAGATACCGTCAGCTCACACAACTTTTCAAAGGCTTTCGTAAGCCCCTCAGAAACCCACCCCCCTTTCCTTTTGAAAACATTCTGTTTCACTGAGCTATTTCCTGCCTCTCTCCCTCTGTAATTTCGTCATTTTCCATATAAACGCCTCCTCCTCTTCTTGCGAACATTTGTGTGGTAGGGGGAGGTGAAATTCTGGAGCCATTAGTTTATTTTAGGATAAAGAAAACTTCCTCTATGCTAGCACTCCTCCCCTCATACGTACATAGTCTGTCTTCACTACGCACACACACAGCTTTGTCTGTTCTTGGTGAAGTTCTCCCAGGCAAGTCTTTGCCATAAAAGGCAGCAGATGCCTCCTTCTCCACACCAGACGAGGCCAGATCAGGGCAGGCCAGAAGGCAGGAGTGGAGGGGAACTGAGGCCAGGGCCAGGCACATGTCTCTGGGTCGGGGTACTGCCACAGCCTGCCTGGCACCAGTAGGAACCCATCTGTGATACAGGCTCACAATCCAGGGACCTGGTCAAGCCCAATGGGATGACTTGAGGTTTGGGGACTACTAAGACCCATGAGAAAATCATGTGCGCAAAAGCTATGTCTTTTGAACTTTCTTGAACAAAGCTTGCAATTTCAAATCTAGTTTACTTTAGGATAGTACAGTAACATAAAATGTAACTGAGACAACACATGGGACTGGAACCTCTCAATTGCAGGCCCACACGTTACACCTAGCACTGCTGTGTATATAAATGAAAGAGAAAGAGGTAGAGAGAGAGAAAGAGAGAGAGAGAAAGAGAGAGAGAGAGAGAGAGAGAGGCAGGAAGACAGACTTGCTGGTGTTTATCTGCAATAAAAACAATAGGGAAGTAGGGTTGTATAGTCGGGTGACATTGAGGTCAGTATAGTGGAGCTGAGGAGTGACTGACCCGACAGCTGTTAGACCCTGTCTGTTCGCCAGTCTCTCTTTCACCCCTTTCACTTTTTTCAGCTAGACCCCACCCCCAACTTTACTCACTACCTTTCACTCTTTGCACCCATACCCGACCCCTTCCCACATATACATACATACACGTTGTCACACACATGCACACATATACACACTTCTGCATAGAAGCACACGCGCACACTCACACACACACACACACAGACCTCTGACTGTAACCCCTCTCCCTTTTCATGGCCTGACCAGCTGGTCACAACAGCTGCGTCACAACGCTGATACCACCAGAGACCTCGAGAAAACCAGAAGAAGCGAGCCCTGTCTAATCTGAGAGTGTGTTTGTGCAAGCACGTGTGTGTCCAGCAAGTGCATCTGTGCACACACATCGTTCACAATCTTGAGGTGCATGCGTAACGCAGGTCTCTTGGCCTTACACTGGTGCATTTATCACTGGTCGGCTGCTTTATGTTAGCTAACTGTGTGCCTGCTGAATGCTGAATACACACCGTTCTAAAATAAACCTTCTGTAAAGAGAAGCAGCCCTCTGGCATGTACACCGCAAGCCTGTCTCATTACCAGAACCTGGTTCCAATTAATAGAGGAATCACTTGGGATCACATTACAGAACTATGTTCGGGAATTAGCTTAAGTGCTTACACTAAAATGCTACAATTTGCTATTAAAGACCCCCCCCCCACACACACACACACACACACACCAATGCTTCAAAGGAAAACTTCAGTCGATACTGACTGCTTAAGGTGCAGACTCCATAGTTATCACCCTCGAAACCAAAACATGCATTGATTCATTCGGCACTAACGCACATGCTATAACTTTATATAGAAATCAGAGGCTTCATTGGTGCTTTAGATTCTCAATCCCTTTCTAACTAAACCCATGTAATGACTTTCCCCTTAAGCCAGTGGCTCCTGCCAAGCCCAATATTGCACAACTGTTGCTTAAATTGGCCTGCTGGATTGCGGAGCAATTTAACTATTAGCATATGGATACAGTTAATAGTTTATTAAACAAGACGATGAAGAAGATGTCTGCCATCTTCTCAGAGTAGAAGAATCGAGAAGGTTGCTAATAGTGATCTGAGACAAGTTTGCTTTGGGTTACGCAATGATAAAAATAATGATTTGGGGAGGGCAAGAGGATCCCAGATCTGTGGCCAAAGGCACTAGCACTCCAAGGCAAATGCAATAACACCAGAGCCAGAAAATAACTTCATTTTCTCCCAGAGGAGCAGAAGGGAGGGTTTATTTGAAAAGTCTCTACAACATAGATCTCATTCTTTTTATCTTTCAGGTACATGAGGAAGCATTCCAAGGAGTAAATATATGCTTATCTTGTCACCCTCTGGCTGTCTTGACCTCCAAACAACACCTGATAAGTCAGAGATGGAATCCAATCCAAGTCGCTTCCTCTTTTGTGAACTTTGTTCCCGGGCTTCATAGCATTTGGGTTAAATGAACTGTAATAACACATCAATAGCAACAGGATATCACTCCAATATATACTGATAAGACTAGACTTGAGAGAGAGAGGTCTGCCATTTTGTAAAGAGAGCAGCTTCTGTCAGGAAGATCGGTTTGCTCCAAGCCAGGCCTCCTGATCTATTTCAGGATTCAAATTGAACAGACTCTCAATGGCTCTTTTCCCCGAAAAACCACAGATAGAGGAGAGCAGGCAGTCTGAGCCAAGCCAAGCTAAACCACGGCGGCCATTACGGGGCTAAAAAGAGACCAAGTTAAGGATGGACCAGACCAGAGGTTTAGCCTTGCAATGCTGATGTCTAAATATTAACTTTCTTGTCTGACTAAGCTGTACCTGAATTTGATGTGCATTTTTAAAAGTGCGTCCATACACAAAAACAAGTTCTGGAGTGGACAGATATGTAGAAAAACAAAACAAAAAAAGCACAGCTGCCACCATCAGTGGCATCAGTCAGATGCACTGTAAATCAGTAAATGATCATTCTAGCCAGAGTGCAGGCCTAAACATGCAAACATACACACACGGCTCTGATTCAACTACTGACCCTAACCCAGTAGAGCTCTCACTGCCTCCTCTCCCCCTCATCCTCCTGTGCTAAATCCCATTCAGAAGCTCTCAGGCCTGTGGAGTACATAAGGACCCCCTGCTGACACTATAACCCAGCCTCATCAACATCACAACGCACATGTGTGACAGGAAGGGGGTGGTTTGTGGTGAGATGAGATTAGACTGAGCCACTGGTTGAGCACTTGACAAATGTATACTTGCTTTGCTCCCTTGAACAAGGCTAGTTTAAACATTAATTTGACACGATAGGAAATGATTGACGTGAATGATATGACTGAAGAGTTGAATGAGAGTTCTCCACACACTATGATCAATCCAATCCAATTATTGAATCAAATAAGAAAAAAGGGGTGAAAGATGGACATGTTTAACTATTCAAGCAACCGGTGTGGACAAGTATCAGACCATTTTGAAAAACCAGCCAAGATTTCACAATGCCATGCATTCTCTCTCAGGGGACTTTACCACCAACAGCTCTCTTAACTATCTTTGCCATGCTAGTATTCATACCTGCTCCCAAACCAAGGGCATTCAACCATTCACTGGAGGAGGAAACAGGGTAAGAGTTGAGCTGTAAAAGAGTCTAGTCCCACCCCTTAAAACTAAAACTATGCATCCTTGTTAACTTTGATTAAGTCTCTCTTTTGTTCAGCTTTTCCTCAGACATCACATTTCTGGAAACTCCCCAATGTTTCCACATGGGTGATAAAAGGTAAATACATTAAAGGTGGTGCTTCTAACAAACGAGACGATTGCCACCAGTGTGGTATTTCTTAAGAAAGGCAATTAAGTTCCCTGTAAAACAGAGGCATACAGTAGAACTCGTCTCTACCTGTTTAAGGTCTTACGACAGACATACCGCAGTACTGTACAATATCGCTTTCTGCTGCGTCCATTACATTCAGCCTACATTCTGTTGGAGATCCTAAGATGGTGGATATTCTTCATAGTATCACTGTTCACATCTAAGAGGACAATAGGTTGACCTCATTTGCCCCTTGGGCCGCTGGTTGAAAAGGCACCTGTCCACAGATTTGAAAGGTAAGAGGAAACTTCACAAAAGTACTAACAGAACAGTCTGTCTGTCCCCAGAAGGAACACTCATAATGACTGCATGTCTCCCTCACATGACACAGACACGCAAGTACACAGATGTAAACAGGGTTAACATTTCCCTACCCACAACCGGCTAGCCTAGGCAAGCTGTGTTGCATTGATTCTTCATGGGATTAATTCTGACTGGGGTTCTGTTTGTGCCCCTTTATTTGACATACAAACACAATGTTAACGCTACTGTTTAGGTCATGCACTCTTTAAGTCTTACGTCTGCACATGCGGTTTGGAGATGGCCTGGATACATAGCCTTTTTTTTTAAATAGGCAATCAGATGCATGTCTGGTGTACTCATTTAAAGTTGAATGTGTACAGTCTAGTTTGGACGCTGGAAGATGGGATTCCATTAAGAATAAGAGGCCTGCTACTGTATATCCAAACTTGACCACAAAGTGACACAACTGTTAAGGTTAAAACAGTTGATTCCTGTGATTTCAATAATTGTCTGTTTAGATTTTCTAAGTTAAAACGGAACCGGCGACTTAAATGATTGATTACACTTGATGAGGAGACAGTATCGCATTGCTCCTGCTCTTGTTCAGTCCTGCTGCGGAGAGCTGCTTGAAGGGGAATGAGGCTTTGCTACAAGTATCACTGACTGGTGAATTGGGTCCCAATGCGCTTGTAATTGCTGCTGAGAGGAGACAGCAATTTCCCCGTTTTCGAGACATAACAAAAATGTATGTAGGGATATTAACTTCACTGCGTTTTAGAAAATACAGACGGGCCACATAGAGAGCACAGCACAGCCTCGCGTTTTCAACATTACACCGAATCACCATTAAGGTATTAGGCGTTTGTAACGTTGTAGTAAAAAAACACTGAAGATGTAATGCGATGTCGGGACGGGAGATTACACTGCTAATAGTACAATTGCACAATCGACTACAGGCTGCTCATTGCGGAGAGAGCAGCAATATATGAACACACGTTTGAAACGAACTTGGACGGTGCGCTGCCTCGGTCCGTGGCAACTCCATAAATAAAACATAACGCATTTATCACGTTTAAGGTACGGGCTTGACTCGGATACACTCGGGTAATAGAAAACAACATTTTGTCCATTTAAAATAACAAACACGGAGTTTACCTTAGAACTTTGCCGACTGCTTGAAGCACCATTTTACAGCTTAGTCCGTTTTTGGAGTTCCTCTGTGAGTGCATGTCCGTTTTATCTCCAGAGAGAGAGCAGTAGTCTCCGACCATAGTTTAAAACACGTATATGTGATGCCAGAATATCTCTCTTTTTCAGACTAGTCAGACTATAGGCTACCTCGGGATTTGATCTATCTGCACATAACAAAAAAAAACTTTGTTAAGACTTTCCTGAGGGCCCTCCCCTTTCTCCACTTTCGCCCAATCAGCGGAGGGGGGAGTCATCGCGGGGTGATGACGTCGGTCTGCCCATGTGGACGTGGTTCATGCGTTTCCTAGAGCTGTAGTAGTTACAATGTAGCGACAGGTGGTCAGCTAGTAACTGGCAACTACAATGCAGTAAAGAATTCGCTATATTATATATGTATCCATTATAAATTCAAGAATAAGTATACACAATGACCACTTTTTCATTACTAAACAAAACCAAAAAGTTAATTTGGTAAATATGCCAAACCACCAACATAAACAAAAAGCAAGTATCAGAAAAACATTAATTGATGCTTTTTTTCTCCCTTAAAATATCCCATCTTCATGTAATACTATGAAGTATGACGTGTATTATGAATTTACATCACAGAGATTTACATCAGGCTAAAAAGGTGGGTAAACTGACATTAGGTGGGTTTATCCTAAACTACATCCCTGCTGTTTGTACACAACCTGCCTCAAACTCCCTCACTCCTAGCTGTGTGGGGACTGGTGCCGAGGTTTGCACAGTGTGCATGCTGGGACTATGAGGCGACGTTCCTCCTGTTGATTCTGAACTTCACCTGGAGTGAAACTATGACAGGCTGGCATGTTCAATCTTGACTTTGTTAAGAAAGCTGAAGCACAGGTGAGGGAATCAGACAAAGTCTTCTCTGAGAGCCGTAGCAAGGTAGATTCATATGGACACCTGGAGGTTTCTGTGAAAGTCTTGGGGCCAAATTCGCAAGGGTTCACAAATTGTTGGATAGGAGAACTTACGAACTATGACATTATGGACATAAGATACTTGAACATGAAGTTAATTCAAATGAAAAACTCAGTAGAAAGCTTAATGTGAGCCACCGACACTTAAGTGCAAAATGGAGGGGAGGAAATGAACACTGAATATTGAGAGCCGTGCGACTCATGAGAAGATTACAACTAGTGTTGGGGAACTACCATTCTCTCACCCTCCTGCCCTCTAATTATTGGCCCTCACCAAACCTCCTCTCTTATTCTCTCTTACATTCCCCTCTCTTCACACATTTCCCCTCCCACTCTTGGTTTGTTTTTACTCGCCTCTCCTTCTCATTGTCTCCCCTTTCCTTCACCATGTCTGTCTCCCTCTCTCACTCCTCAGACAGGACCGGTGGGGCCGCAGTGCAGCTGCAGATGTGAGAAATACCAGCCGGCTGCTGTAGCATGGACACAAAGACACGCTAATCTAAGGGATCTCTGCAGCCCTGCACACTTTGTGTGTGTGTGTGTGTGGGGGTGCAAGTAATTGAAAGAGAGATAAAAGAGATAGTGAGGGTGTATGTGAGGACAGTGTTTGTACATAGGTGTGTCTCTCCTCCTACCTTAGTATAGACAGCACTAACATAGAACTCTGTCGCCGAGAACCCAGCATAGGGCTTCCTCCTGGTTACTGCGTGTCTAATCATTCTTTGTCTGTATGAGTGTGTACGTGGCTGAATGTCTACCTGAGTGTGTGGGTCCTGCTCAGCTTGGCTGTGTGAGTGTGTATGGTCGTCTGTCTGTCTTTCTTTTCTCAGACACAGATGCAGGATCCCTACCAGGCGGTGGACATGTGTGCTGCCCCAGCATCCATGGCTATTGCTGGCAGACATACACAGATGCTGTTTTCCGACCGGGCGGTGGACGTGGGTACTGCCCC
>OMLI01022810.1:0-13724 GCA_900302605.1 Rondeletia loricata
TGTTATGTCCAACACAAGTAAGCGCATACGAACTATCCTGGCAAGGTGGTTTTCTCCAATAGTGCCCACAAACCAAGAAATAAACATGTTTAGATTCCGTGTTTACACGCCACTGCGCATGCGCCACTGAGACGCTGAGAAATTGAAATCAGACGGGGCTGTGAGCATGTAACCTGACTCTGCTGAGCATGCGCAGTGGCAGCTTGGAGGCAGTCGCATGCTTTCTTCATGTTTCTGCCTCGATTAGCCCTCCCCCTCAATAAACATGTTTATTTCTTGGTTTGTGAGCACTATTGGAGAAAACCACCTTGCCAGGATAGTTCGTATGCGCTTACTTGTGTTGGACATAACAAAGACACAGCTATGGGAGCTGCTAGACACTCGTTTGGAATACAATGGATCTCAATGACTGGCCAACTGCCAAATTTCGGAACGCCGGTACACCGCGAGAGAGGGTGAGTTGATCAAAAATCATGGCTGATTTACATCTCGACATAGACCATGTCAACAATTAACCTGGGGTCTTAGCAGACCGGCCAATTCCTTTAAAGCCCAAAGACTGACCAAATGACAGGAAGAACAGATTTAGTACTCTTCCTCACTCTGATTTGATCAGGAAATAACAATGTTCTGCAGTGACCTGAAGATGATATTTAAAGCTTGTGTACATTAGTAGTGGCTATAATCCCTGAGAATATAGGCACGTGTATATTTAATTTACCGTAGTTTACAAACAAGGAAACCGCTTCCTATGTCGATGTCACAAATGATGGAAGGATGAAGGTTACAAAAAATTCAAACAACTCTAATATGTCGTGAAATTTTCAGTGATATATTTTATATTACACAATATTTGTTCCATTATCATCATAGTGAGCACTGAGAAAAGGTAAATAAAAGTATGTACAAAAACAATCATTCTAGGCTGTAAACATATATGTGGCTTGGCACAAGGGTTTGAAATAAAATTAACAATTTATAAGATACTATTATTAGGCATCCAAGCACGTAGTGCTGGAATCCTATTGTATTCATTTGTAATATTGGTGACACAAGGGGGTTCAGCACTGGGATAAAGGCTGTTAAGGGGACAGGGCTCTCCATAGTCTAAAACAACCTACATTTATAGGTACACATCATCAGGGCCATCCAGGAGCATGGAGGTTACAGATAACACTGCTAACAATGCTACAGCCTTGCTTTATGCTTGTTAGCATCACAAAGTCATTACTTCATACCATATTACATCTTGTTGACAGCAGAGACAGTAAAAGTCAACATGACTGACTTCAAGACAGGCTAACAAAAATACAAAATAGATGCTAAGAATTGATTCACAGACGAAATAAAAATGCTTAGTTTAGTGAGGATGAGTGTGTACCCTGCTGGCGTGTTGTCCCCCCTTAGCCCCGCCTCTGTGCGGATCTACAGTGCTCTCCCTCTCCCTTGTGAAGGTTGAAGTCCGTTTCCATGCCGACAAAAAAAACCTCAGCTTTCAGAGTCCATGAGGAAGGTCTCAAAGTTTGGGTTGAGCTCAGACACCAGCGCATCCACAAAGTCTTCAATGGTGGGCCGTCTCTGCAGCATCCCTGTCACACAAAAACACAAAGCAACAGTCTTAGGGCATGTGTCCACTGTGCTTCTATTCTGGCAGAAAAGCACTGGCAGGGCACTGGGATGAACCGGAAAACAACAACACACCTCATCATTCTAATGGGAAAAGTGCTGTGATTTTCTGAAACATTTTAATATTTTCAACCTGAGGTGACCTTTAATAGGCCCATATAAACCAGACGGTGATATGATCTAACAAAATATATGTAGTAAAACAAAGCAATTAAGTTCTCAACATCTCTCATTTCCGGTTTCAACAAAATATGGAAGTGTACATTTTCCAGTGTTGATAGGGTTTATAGGGCTGATACCGAGCTCTCACAATACAATAGATTGTGACTAGTGCTGTAGAGCGAATATGATTGCGTTGCCAGAAAATCGCTGGGAATATCTGTCTGTGTTTTCAGAGCCTGTCTGCTAGCTCATGCGTGGAGGGCTCCCTTGCTCGCTTTACAATTCCGCTGCACACCCGCTTTGAAGTCAGTTCATTTCCCCTTGTGTAGCTGCCAATGTAAATAGGCTCTCTCCCCCTCCCCCTCTTTTCTGCATGGGTCACCTCCAACACACACACGCACGCACGCACGCACGCACGCACACACACACACACACACACACATAAACATGCCTGCACAAGCATGCATGAATGGAGACGCAAAGAGTTTCACAAAGGGATCTAGAACTACCACACGGACACACAGACAGCAACAGACGGACAGTCAGACATGCACACACACACACACACATGAACGAACGCACACACACACCCACACCCACACCCACACATCTCGGAGGAGCTGCTGTCCTAGAACTGGCTCAGCAGGTAGAAACTGAGCCGTGGTTTGGCCTGGTCTGCAGTGAACCGCCTTGCATGAGAGCACCAGAGCAGGGATTATCATCTCCTCTTACCCACCAGTCGCACCCTGCCCCTTGGCTACAAGACGATACCAACATATAGGGGTCCCCAACACACCGCAACCGCAAGGCCCCCGGATCCAAGGGAACAAGACAACCACATGAAAGCGGTGATTTCCAACCATCAATGATAACCCTAATTAAAGAGCTGCATGATGTTTTCGTTGTGACCACTGTTGACGTAGATGGCACTTGATGACCCCTTTAAAGTGGAGACCAAAATCCTCTGAACAACTCAAGCTGCATTAATACACATTAATACCAAGGATATCCAGTGCAGCCTATCACGTTGCACCTTGAAACCCCTCACAGAAAGACGCTGCCTGATGTTGTAAGGCAATACAATTTCCTGAATAAGGCAAAGTGCTTAAGTGTTGCTGTTCCGGATACTGCAAATACCGAATTTCACTTCAACATGATACTCAGCACTGGATCAGCCCAATATTCCTGCTTAGGCACTTACATCTCAGTCTATTAATTAGAGAAGTTTCAAGCTACACATAACCATTTGATTCTGCAAAAATAGCCACTAGACCTGAAGAAACGTTTGTGCGGAGGGTAAAATAAAATTGTATTGCTGCAAGGAATGAAGCACATGTGTTTTGTAGCCATATTGTATTTACACTACTTTGTAATGTGTCATGGTTTTGTGTACAGTGTGGGATCCAGGCAGAGTAGCCACTGCATGTCTTATTGGATAATAATGTGATACTATATTGATCCCTGTAGGAAAATTCTCTTTGCGCTTGCCCCACTCCACAGGGAGGTCAGAGGTCATGGCCAGCTACAGAGCAGCACCCCTGAAGCTGGTAGGGATTCAGTGTCTTGCTCAAGGGCAGATAATTGCTGACACGTGGGGCGTGAACCAGGTCCTTCTTTGAAGGGCAGTCTCCCTAGTCACCACACCACCCTGCTGCACCAAAATAATAACCAAATGGGCACAGGTACAGCATATACTGAGATGACACTTGTTCACTTGCTTGTTTTTTTATACTTAGTCCTATTTGAGCACACAGAGCTATAGGCTCAGCTACTGACTTGGATACTCCATACGCTGTCTGCAGCGTCACTGGCACTTTCTCTAATAGCGGCAATTTCCTGACTGCCTATCCACAGGGGGATTTCATGCCTGGAGCCTTGCCTGCCACAGGTTAATATGTTAAACAAGCAAAGCTAACATGACAAGAGTGATGAGAGAGGCAGAGAGAAAGGGGGAAGGGAGGAAGAGAGAGAGGCAGAGACAGAGATAGAGATGGACAGGGGGGTCTGATCATGAAAGAGGTTAGTCAGGTAAACAACAGGGCCCTAGCCAGCTTCTCATCGCCAACAGCTCAGGGTGTCAGCACCTGGGTCTCACGTGGCCTCCAACAGTAGATGAGGAGAGGTTCAACAATAAGCAGCGAGGAGTGAGTCTTTTCTCAGCCCAGATCCCTGGGAGAGTTTGAGAGGAATGTACAGATAACCTCAAAGTCATAACAACACCGCAGAAGAGTATCTGATCTGAGAAGCTGCTTTTATAGATATACACACAGGGAGGTGGGGCAGAGTGAGACAAAACAAACTGGTGGAGTACACATTCAACAGACTGTAAAATGGTAAACATTAATAGCTTTGTAAAGCTGACAGGCATAAAGAAAAAATGGAAGCATTGCAAGTGAGTTAACTGTATCCCACAAGTACTGTACCCCACTGGATGACCCGGGTGTATAGATCTAAAGGCAGACATTTCTGAACTCCGCAGAGGGCTAGACTATTAATCATGAAAATGTGTGTGGAAATCCAATCATAACCTGCCAGGGCTATAAAAACTTCAACACTGGATTGTTTGCACTGTATCAAACACGCTTTTCATAGTTTGTAGACTACTGGGTAAAAGCTTGCATTTAAAAAGGATTAAACTTGACAGTACACATAGGATTATCTCACAGATGACAGGGATGAGCGAGATCTACACTACAGATACACATGGGCCATCCAGCTACTTGTGGTTTACAGCTAACTCAGTAGTATTGCTACCAGTCTCTCCTCATGCTTGATAGCATTACAATGGGTAAAATTGTACAGGCAGTCACTCTAAGCTACGCACAGAGGAAAAACCAGAGCCAAACTAAGGATAGGCTGTGCTTTGTGTCCATTGTGGCAAGAGCCTTAGGACAGAGGCTTTGCCATGTGAGTCATCTAGTCTTTTGAATTTCCATTTCCATTCATAATGGCACTGACACAGCCATTGAGAAACAAAGCTTATACCCATTACATCTCATTACCCATGCCTGCAGCGTTAGCCAAGTTGGCCGATAAAGGTTGGGTAAGAGAGTGGGTGTTAAACGACACATAACAATCTCTTTTTTTAAACCTTTATTCATCTACAGAAGAATTGCGGAGCATGAATGCACTTTCTCATCAAAACCCTGCTTCACATTCATACAGTTACACACATGTTGGCCACTGAGCAGCCCCACTGGGGCAATTGGGGATTGAGTACCTTGCTCAAGGGTACCTCGAGGAGAGGAGAGTACTTGTTGAGGAAGGGGAGAGCACTACTCCTCACTTTCCCTGGCCACAATTTACGAGCTGGTCTGGGAACATTCTAGTCACAAGCCTGCTTCTTTAATGTGGCTACCACCGCCCAATCTTGTCTGAAAGAGTGAGTCATTTTTTAAAAAGAGAATAGAGTGATGCTTACTTAGAGAAATTAATACTGTACAAATAGTATCTGTAAAGAATACTGTATTCAAAGATAACTCTTGGCCTTTACACTGAGTAAGTAATATCACCTGCTCTTCCCATGAAATAGACTGAACAGGTGAATCCAAGTGAATGCTATGATTCATTATTGATTTCACCAATCAGATCCACTTCAAACATGAAGAGGAGACAGGTGACATTGATTGTGCAAAAGAGGGTGCAACTTGAAATCTGGAAGGCTGTCCTAACATTTTTCTGTACATTTAAAATGAAAACTACAATCCAGAGCTTTACCTCTTACAGTGGAGTAGCATGCACAGGATTACTTGTTTATTTACTTACAGGGTGGTGGGAGATGGGTATCAGTCAAATGAAGGTCTATGTGGCTGGCTAACAGCTCTGAGCCCATGGTAATGACGGCTCTAGGGACTAGATTTCAGTAGAGCTGCATCCCAATTGCAGCCCACCCTGCACCAATTGCTTGTATTTATCAAACATCTGAGTTCCAGCCTAAAACAAGTTTTGTCTTTAAAGCTATCACGGATACAAATGTTGAGAGGGAACTGTCTGATGATCAATATCAAGAATTGATAAATAAAATACTAGTCCCATCTGTTATTGCAATAACACCTGCGAGGGCGTTCTTCATTGTGAATATGGGTGCGATGGTGAGGCCTCTAGAGTAGTAAGGCTTTTTTGTGTACTGTCTGAAAAGTTTTCTTCAAAGTAGTGTACAATCAAAAAAATGGCAGAAAACTAAAACATTCCATAAACTGCTATCTGGTTCCCTGAGAGTTTGTGTAGCTGGCCGTTCCATTTTTCATAAAGCACTTAGCTGTGCTTTATGGCACTAATCAGCATTGTTGGAACGCATCTTTGACCAATCAGATTGCTTGGCTGAAACTAGCCGTTTCATAAGAGCTATTGCCAATCCCATGGGTCAGCTGTGTACTGTACTTGGGGCAGCCACAGGCATGGTTTAACTGGTTGACTTGATAGGCCAATTGCACGCACTCATGACTTTGAGGGTGCTGCAATATGCCACACACTATATTTAAAACGTGAAAAGACTGTAGCCTACAGTCGCTAGAGCCTCGGCCTAAATGCCTCTGCAGTATCATAATCATTGTATGCCTAAGAAAGAATATTCAGATATTGACATGGATACAGTGCTCTATACTGCTTCAAACAATAAAGAGCTAGGGCCATTATAAGGTAATATTCATACTCATAATCGTACATTTCAGAACACATTTCTGGTGGCTCCAGCAGCACTTTAGCCTCGGCTCATAACCATTTGAAACATGTCAAGGTGTGAAAAGCAATTACCTCAGTCAAACCTGGAGGCAAACCATCGGCTCACTGCCTCTATAATTACACCTTTGAAGTTCAGGAAGCCCACTTTTTCTAGAAACCATGTTTTAGACAGGCCAAAAAAGCCAGTAAGACAAGGGTGATGACAAACATTGCACTGGGCAGCTATTTTTTGCTGCAGCCTTCTTTCCTAAAAACAACCACTCTGCATTACAGTATGGGCCGAGGAGCAGCAATGTTGTGGAGGATAAAACCCTACTAAACTCAGGTAACCCACCTTTCTATTTGTGACATGTTCCCACCTTCTAAGCCAATATAAACCTTTATGATATAAAGTCATAATCAATATTCTAGCTCTCCAATGCCATCACAGCAAAAGTAATAACAGAATGCCATGCATGTCTCTAGTGATGACAAGTGTCTCCTAAATGTGTTAGGAATTGCAAAGATATGATTGACGCATCGACTTTCATTATGCATTTCTTTACAGCGCTGTGGTCATCAATAGGCAAATTCATATCAGTACATCAGGGATGAGACACTTCACTCTGTAGCTGTGTGTCATCAAACATCATCACAGTGTACAGTGCATTTTCTACAAATCATGTCTATTCTTTATTGAGCAGCATCTCATGAATAAATGGCTGTAAATGTTGTTTAATTGTGAAAATGTAAGTAACAATGAAGCTTCACACCTTCGCTGTGAATTTTCACAGAACTCCCACAATCCGGGGCATCCTGGTGGCTCTGTGGTTTAAGGCGCATACCATTTAACCGCAATGTCCTGGGTTTGAATCCGGCCAGGGACCTTTGTCACATGTCATCCCCCTCTCTCCCCCTCCCAGTCTTTCCTGTCTCTCTCTAATGTGTACTGTCTAATAAAGGCATGGAACGGCCAGCTACACAAACTCTCAGGGAACCAGATAGCAATTTATGGAACTTTTTGGTTTTCTGCCATTTTTTTGATTGTACACTACTTTGAAGAAAACTTTTCAGACAGTACACATGGGTCAGTAAATGTTGTGGAAAAGCCTTAGTACTCTAGAGGGCGTTCTATACTATACGTCATTGTCACAAATGTGCCGTGGGACTGTACAGACCATCACCCTCTGGAGATTTATTAGCTTCTATGCAAGCGGTCATTAGAACTTTCTACTTGCTTGAGCCAACTCAGCCAAGCTGCCTCCTGACAAAGAAGTAGCAGGGTCCTGGGACCCGGCTCCCAAGCCCCAGTAGATCCATTACCCTGCCGGTGTGGCTCCTGATCTGTGCTAGGCAGTTGGGGCTATGGGAACGGGTCGGCCCATGAAAGCCCTCTCTGTAGCAGGGCCTGGGGCGGCCTGGGCTCCTGAACATAGAGGTTCAGTCACTGTGTCCCGCCAGTCGATCACCTTTCACTCTCTCCTTCTCTCCTTTTTCTTCTCTCTTACTCTCTCACTTTTTCTCTGACTGACTCACTCTCTCTCTCTCTCCTGATGCTGCTGTTCGTGTTTAATGCCAGGGTTACATTTCAGCACCGTCTTTCCTGGGAAACATCCAATAGTGGGCAGGGAGCCATGCAGATAAAGAGCCTGGCCTCTGATTAGCCTTTCTGGGCCTGCTCCGGTTCCCCATGTGCCCTCCTGCCCCCTCTACCACCTGGCCAAAGGGGATAGCAGGGGAATGTTACACACCTTCATCCACAAGGGTCTTTGTTGGAAAGGATTATGTGTAATGGGTTGAGTCTGGATTCTGTGTGCTTCTTATAGTCTTTTGGCCTAAATACAGCTATGGATAAAAAAAGTCACTGCTTATTCACTTCAAAGTGTTCCTTTCCATTTCCCAATAGGCATTCAAGATGGTTGCTATGAACTTCTCAACCCCATAGAAAATAATAGTGAAAAGCTAAATGTTTCAACACATGCACTTACTGTGTAGTTTTATGACTGACTTAGGCATTCATGATGATATGCTAAATCATAAGGACATATGTAGCCATCAAAATACTTGGGCGGCTAGATGACAGTCTGCTTTCAAAAGGTCCTCAGATGAAGCATTTCTCCAGACATGGAAGGGATATTATTATAAAAAAAGAATGAAATGTTCATTAATACAGGTGCACAGAGTAAAACTACACTGAAAACAGGATTAAGGCACACTGCCAAAAATATGAGACCAAAACATTATTTAAGGCAAAATACTTCAAGGCTCCTTTGATGTTTTTTGTTAACACATTTAATTATTTTGGCTAGACATTAGTCCCAATGTATTTTTGACAGTGCGTTATCCCAATTTTCAAGGACATTTTAATAGTCATAAGACTTGTATTTATGGCTGGGAAAGACAGCAGGACGGATCCAAATGACCTTGATAGCTATTCTGCGCACAAGGCCTTGGCCTATAATTAAGGTAGCATTCACTTCAAAGGGAACCATAAAAGCAAGAATTGTCAGTTCAACAGCAGTTAATTGGACAGCAGATCTAATAACAAGGATCTGATCTCTTGGTGGTTGTAATTTCAGAGGCCGGGCGCAGCCCCAGTTGGAGATGTCAGGGGGACAAGCCGATAGAAGAGGGAGGAGGGGACCCTGAGGGAGAGATTTACAGTACACTCCCAATTGTCACCTGATATTACTACTCTCCCTCGCTTTCTCTCTCTCCAATTCTTTCTCACCTTGCCTGCCATGGTCGTGCTGCCTTCTGTTATCATGTCCAGACATGCCACAGTGACTACTCAAGGAGAGGAGGGGAGGGGAGGAGGAGAGAGAAGGGGCGGAGGAGAGGAGGACGATGGGCGGAGAGGAGGAAGTGATGGGAGGATGAAGGGGTGAGGAGGGAAGAGGAGAGCAGGCTGTAGTTTTTGGCCTGTCAGGCCAGCAGACATCCATCAACGTCAGAAAACAAACCACAGCTGCTGGTAAAATGACATGACCTGACACTATAGTTCAACTGTCAAAAAGCTGGAGATGACCACAGGGAACCTCCAGTGCCCAGAGCATGGTGTGGTGTGTTAGTGGTTCAAAAACCTATCTCAATAATGGTAAAACAAATTCTTGTGGATGGTAAATGTATCGACTCTACCACACACTTTGGCAAGTGGCCAACCATCAATTGTAGGTCCTATTATATCCCAAAAATCTAGTTGGCCTGTAAAATAGTCAAAGTGACTGAATGCATTGTGGAATGTACCAGCCACTGTGGCCTGTAGACAAAAACCTGTTTCCAGAGCTGCACTGTAAGCCCCCAACAATGTTCAGTGTCCAAACCCCACAATTAGCTTTTTCTGTCTTTGCATCCCTCTCAATGATTCCCTCAGTGTGGAGAAAAACAATAAAAATCATCCGGTTTTAGACTTCCGTTTTCATAAAGCAGGTCAAATAAGTGACCTCAGCAAAGGGTATGACTGCCACGGATAGTGTGTGGTTGCTGCACAGGCAGCTAACTGCTGATTAACTCCAACACCACGCCTAGCCTACAGAAACATGACTGGTTATGTCTATAGGTTGACGAAGCCCCTGTAAACAAAGATAAGAAACCTTGTGAGGCGTGTTAAAATGGTAAATATGTTCCATTGTGAGGCCTCCAGCACAGAGTGGGCCAAACCACAACAGCAGCAGCTGTGAATACCTGAAAGAATTACGACCTGACTAATAGACTCACTTCCGCCTCTGTCTGATGACAAACCCATGTAACACCAGCATTCCCTTCAGGCGCTCTTCAATACAACCTTTACAGGTGATGTTAAAGTGTCATGGAATCAGGAAAGCTCATCAATCTCTAAAACTTAAAATGGATAATCAAAAAAATTTCTTTAATTACCTTCATTACCTAACCTTTAAAAAAAAAAAAAAATTTATGTTGGATGCATACTTTGCCATCAACACAAGTTGTAACTAGGTAGCTGATATTTTTCCACTGAGGGACCTGCTGAAAACACACCACCAAATCCAAAATCTGTTGACCCTCCAGGCTGTCCAGCATGCCAAAACAATTTCAATGACAATACAAAATGGTAATTATGCACAACCTATTTTACTGGTGATACTGGAAGCTAACTGATTGACACCTTAATTCCTAAACTGCAGGCAACCCGGTGATGAACTCTGGGCAATCCTTAAACTGTTCAAATATGGTGGGAAATAGCACAACCTGCCCACAGGGTGTCCTGTACATAGGTGGGACGGCTACAGCCTGAAAGCTGCAGGGTCAAGAGGTCAGGTGGGAGCTCAGAGAATTTAAGGCAAAGGGATCACATTAAAGAGAGACCAAGAACTCAGGACTAAAGGAGTAGTCTGTCTATTCTTACTGGTAAAATAACGCAGGAACCTGTCATTAAATCTTGTTTCACTGACTTTTACTGATTTAAAAAGTTTTTTATTTTTTAAGTGTTTGTTTTCAACATGCGCAGAGCATGTGGCCCTGTGCACATTTGTCATAAGGGAGCGCAGATTTTAAACCGGTATGAATTTAGAGGGCCGTGAGGAAAAACAAAAGGTTGGGAATCACCAGTCTAAAACATGGTGCATTACCTTCCACCATCAGCATGGGCTCCTTTGCTCCTCCGTGGGCCAGCATCTCCCGACGATAACGCTCACCCATGTCCCTGAGAGAGAAAGAGAAGGAGAGGGCAAGTGAGAGAAAGACAGAGAGGAGAAAGATAAGATTACAGCCACCTGTATTCTCCCCTATCAGTTCCTCATACCCTCCCAATCCCTCCACCACCACCTCCACTCTGAGCCCAGGGCCAAGTCTCCTAAGCCGTCTGTTCACAACATACTGGTGACAGGAAACAGAGATCTGACAACTGCAGGTGGAACTAAAACAATATCAGTGGGAAAAGGGAAGACAGGAAGACAGAGAGACAGCGAAGGGAAGAAAAGGAAAGAAAAGAGAGGTAGGGGGGAAAATGCTGCGGGGCTAGAGTCAAGGGAGATGCAGTAGAGACTTCTCTTTCTAAACAAAGCCTTTGTGCTTTGTCCAGGGGCGAACACTTGCTGATAAGGGAGGGTCTGGTAATGTGGATGCTGGTGTCTGTCTGTGGATTACAGCCGACACCTGCCAAGTCGGTGTGGGTTTCATATTAATGTCATGTTCAATGTCAGGCAGCAGAGACTTTAACAGTATCCAGGGGAAGGCTGCTTGTCAGGAGGCAAAACAGGTTTAAACTGCACCTTTCCATCACATCGTGGAACTTTCACTACGTTACAATTGGCGGGAAAAAATACAGTCATGACTATGTGTTAATCAAAACATACCGTAATCTCTGACAAAAGTACAGGAACTGAATGAGTGATTAATACCTTTTCTGACCTGCAACGTAAACCTGAGTAAACCAGAAAACCTTGTACTTCCACCTTTGGAGATTTTCATTGTTTTTACTTGAATGGAAAGTTGACATGGTCCTTTATGCACAGAGTAAGTTACATCACCTTGGGGACCATCAAACCCATTCAAAACACAGTGTAGATTTATAAAAGAATTGCATGGGAGTCTGTGGAAAAGTCATCATCAATACTATCATCTGAAAATAAGTGAGTGTCAACATTTCTCCCTGAAATGGACAACTTGGATTAAGTAACAACCAATAGTATACGTGTATTTAGCCACACCTACTGAGATAATACAAAATGCATAGCAGACACCCCTTGACAGTGTCAGTTGGTCTTAATCATAGAGTTTAAAATGCTTTTACAGAAACAGATTACTTCTCTCATCATGTAGTCAACTAGGATCTAGGATCAGTTTTTTGTTTTTTTGGGGGGGCATTTTTGCCTTTAATTGAACGTTCAGAGTAGAGAGAGACAGGAAAGATTGGGAGAGAAGGGGGGATGACAAGCGACAAGGGGTCTAGGCCAGACATGCACCCAGGACGCCGTGGGTTCGTGGTATAGCCAACTGGACCACCAGAACGCCCCATTGGATAAATTTTGATCATATAAAGGAGAGAGTGAAATGGACTTAGCCAATGATCTTAGCCAATTAAGTCCAGCACTACTTCCCTCTCATACAATAAATACAGAGAATGCAATGGCAAACGCTGAGTTGGTCTTCAATATGAAGGTGAGGAAATATTTTTCTTTATAAGGAAATTGAGCATTGTCTTTTTTCCCCTCCCATGCATTTTTTGCATGCTCAATTCCAGGGTTGTTTAATGAATTTTTAGGCGCATTTGGCCCTGAACCACAGTTAAGAAGCTTTTTAGAGTAACAATGAACAGCTGCCTCACCTGTTTAGGGGATCCTGAACAAAGCACTGCTTCCACACCATTGAGGCCACGGCCCGGGACATGAGGTAGGAGTAGTACTTGGCCCCATAGCCAATCAGGTGGCTGAATCTCAGCTGCCACGCCTATACAGGAAACATAAGATGAAGCCACAAATTAAATTTTTTACCTGTGGGAAAAGGTATAATAGCTTAAAGTAATCCAGCCGTCAACAGGTTTTACTGCATCAGGCTGGATGTGATACAACAACTCACTGTGGGGATAAGTGAAAGCAGAATTCTGGCTCCCATATAAAGCTACACTTAAAGGAATACACCAACATTTTGGGAAATATACCTTTTGTCCGACTTACCCAGACTTAGACGAGATGTTCTATATCATTTTCACCTCTGTGTATTCACTGGCTCGTTTTCCATGTTTTTCCATGTTAGCATAACGTGTTAGCTTAGCATAAAGACTTGAAGCCTATTGGGGCCAGTAGCCTATCTCCGTCAAAGTGAAGAAATACACCTTACAGCAACTCCGAAGCTGTCTTATTTACACAAGGTATCACGTGTATTTGAAATACACGTGCAGGAAGATGAGAGATGTTTTCAGAGAAGTTAGACGGGTGGAACTACTTTGTGCCGGATCTAGCCTCTAGCTCTACCTTAAGAAGGTGAGCGGATCACTGCGCTCATGGAAGACAGAAGGATACATGTGTGTTCAGCGGTTATAGTTCCTCCTGTCTAACTTCTCAGAAAACAACGTCTCTCATTTATTTATTTTTATTCACGCACGTGTATTTCAAATACACATGATACCTCGTGTAAATAAGACAGCTTCGGAGTTGCTGAAAGGTGTATTTCTTCACTTTGACAAAGGTAGGCTACTGGCCCCAATAGGCTTCAAGTCTTTATGCTAAGCTAACATGTTATGCTAACATGGAAAAACTTGGAAAACGAGCCAGTGAACGCACAGAGGTGAAAATGATATTGAACATCTCGTCTGAAGTCGG
>OMLI01022841.1:2754-14530 GCA_900302605.1 Rondeletia loricata
ACCCACCCAACCACACACACACACACACACGCGCACACACACACACACACACACACAAACATAAAACACACACTAAAACACACAGTCCCCTAAGCTGAGAACCTGTCCTGCATCATAACTCGCTGCCCATCATCATGGGGGAAAGGAACATGTCATGTCTCGTCTTCTCAACCCCTCCCACCTGAAGAAACACGCAACCAATGACGTGATGCAACGTGAGCAGGTCACTTGATGTCATGATTTCCCACCCCTAGCAAGTATTCGGGTGCTTCATTTAGGGACACAAAATGGTCCAGCAACTCGTGTGAGTGCCAGTATGCTGCAAATAGTTTAATTCTAAAATGTTCGATATCCATTTCTGAAAAAAAGGGGTGCCTGGTATTCCAGCAACCATTTGGTCAGAATAGCTTTTGGAATTAAACTTCCAATATTCAACCATTGGAAGTGCTTCTGGACAGTGATATTTACGTTCACATTTGCATACCCACCATCTTATAATGACTTGGTTTAGGCTGGCAGGAGGAAAAAAGTAATCCCCAGTTTCTGAGAAAAAAAAAAGATTCTGCTATTTTACCTTTTGTGATTAAAGCTGTATCCTTTTGTTGGAAAAATACAGTCCCACTGAGAAAGGGTGGACACAAATGTCAAATTTCTCTGAGTCAAGACTGTTTTTCTGGGTGACAAATTCTCCAAAGTACTCGGAGCGCCTGCAGTGACTCCTGGGGAAATGAGTTTCCGCAATTCAGAGGATTAGTGCGACCCAGTCACTGAGACTAAACCAGTGAAAAACATAATCACATCACAGCATGGGAGAAAGGTTTAGGTCTGTTACCACCGTGATGGGGTCATGTTAGTGGTTCATGGCTCGGCAGACAATTATGTAAGAGCAAGCAGGGTCAATGAGGCAGAAAGGAGTGTCTGTGTGTGTGTGTGTGTGTATGTGTGTGTGTGTGTGTGTGTGTCTGTGTGTGTGTGTGTGTTACATGATTTCTATGTAGACTGTGTCCATATTGTTTGAACTGGGAGAGAAAGACAGGCATACAGAAAAATGAAAAGATAGAAGATATCAAAAAGCAAGCATCATGTTAATGTCTTTGAGGTGGAAGGTTGGTGCGTGTGCGTGATCTAACATTATAATACAGGAGTGATGTGAGGGACTAATGTGCACATGATATATGCCCCCATTTAGCTTGACTGTCCGCCTCACTGCCCATTGCTCACTTATGACTCATGCCCATTCAGAACAAAGAGAGAAAGAGAGAGAGCATTTTAAATGACATCAAACTGCCCACTACTACAGATCTGCATGCCAAAACCCAAAATAGGTCCACAGCCTCGGAGGCGGGCCGAGCAAATTCATGGCTTACTCACTTGAGCTGTAAGATAAACTTGATACAAAGCCAGTGTTGATAAAATAGTATACCATATTGCATCGTATCATATCGTATTGTGTCGTATTGTACCACAAACCTCGTAACTCCAACATTGGTGAGGTTCACGTTTTAACTTCAATTGAAGAGGACAATAATCAGAATCAAGTTGTGCAATGATAATAGGAGTTCCTTGGCTAAATCTATCGGTTTTGGAGGTTTTCTAACATGAGTGTGTATTGGTGAGGACCTATAATTACATCTGACATGGTGAGGTCATGCTCAGGATTGAAAGAGAGAGTATTGGTTGTGAATTCACCACGCCGTAAAAACCTGTAAAAAGCAGTGAGGAAAACGGACTCCAACATGGTGTCTGTGTAAGGGTCGATTAGACCGTCCCTTAACCAGTGCACTATTTTGTTAATTAGTGGAAGAGTAAGAGGTAAGCGTTTATCTTTGCCTTCAGGATTTTCTTTCTTTAAGCCGTTGAGGAGCAAGCGGATAGATGGATGGTTAAGTAGACTAATCACGGAAGGGTCCCGGCAACGAAGGTGAAATTGAATGCCTGCAATAACTCCTTTAATGGAAGAAGGCTGCAATTCAAACAGTTGACTATAAAAGCACAAACAATGGATATATTAACTGGAAGTACCGCAACTGAGAAGGCGGCACAGAAGGGGGAAAATAAGACCATGTAGAGTCATAGGATTTTAATGAGGATTTTGCCATCCCAGACCTCATGTAATGAGCTGCAGTTGCCAGATAGGATGCTAGAGTGGGTTCTAGTCTAAAATTGTTTGGCTGAAAGCTGGACATTTCAGACCGGTTTAGCTCTCTCCACTGGTATTTCTCCAACTATACAATTATATCTAACAATAAAAAAATTAAATAATGAAATTATTATAATTATTATAATTATATCATAATATATATAAATAAAATAATAATATTCTCAGATGGGGGTGCCACGGACAACAGCATATCAAATATGGGCTCTATGGGCAGAATGCATATCCGGTTGCAGGTGCTTAAAGTTGTAGGCTAGGCTAGCATTTTTAAACATCAATATATCATTGTCAAATTAATTGTGATACCTTGATACCCTGGTGTCTTTGTCTTTACTGAAGAGGAAAAACATGTTGGAAGTGATTTTTCCATCGGCATTTCACTTCTTCCACCATCTGCTATTGCCAGAAACTCTGAAAGCTTTAGCTCAGTTTGTGCTGGAAGAACAGTGGCCACTTCCTGTTTTGTGCCGTAAAGCGATCAACAGATTTCCCTCCAAATCCGACCCGGTGGCACACAATATAAAATACAGTATAGAGGCCGGTAGAGGCTGACAATCTTCTCAGTGATGATCTCGTTTGTTTACAGTAATTGTGTACTATCTAATAAGACAGAGACAGAGACAGACAGACAAGCAGACAGGGTGATTCACCAGCACAGACAAGTCAAGGAGGAATTGGGATGGACGGGTATCCTGGCACACTGACACTGCCTGCAGGCAAGATGGAAAGACAGAGCCACCAGGAATCTACCACTGCTGCATTGCAGAGTGCAGGTGTGTGTGTGTGTGTGTGTGTGTGTGTGTGTGTGTGTGTGTGTGTGTGTGTGTGTGTGTGTGTGTGTGTGTGTGTGTGTGTGTGTGTGTGAGTTTGTTTATAAGTCTGTACTGCTGACAGTGATACACCTTAATAAGCACACCACTCCCTCTATATGTGTGTGTGTGAGAGAAAGAGAGTGAGAGAGAGGGAGATGTAAATATAATAGTAGGTGTGTGTGTGTGTGTGTGTGTGTGTGTGTGTGTGTGTGTGTGTGTGTGTGTGTGTGTGTGTGCATGGCTGAGCGCAGGGTGAACTGTGCATGGGTGGTTCATATTCAAATTAGTTTGATCCCTCGCCATCGAAGCTAATAAATAATAGGGGACCATTTCCTGTGGCAGCCAGCCAGCGAGAAATCTATCTGTTCACTGTGTATAGAGAACACAGTTTCATGAACACACACACACACACACACACACACAAAATCACACACACAGCGAAAGAGTAACACACACATATACAAGTACTATAATTAAATGAGTAAATAAAGTATACTTGATCTGCTTACAGTGAACACATACATCCATACACACACACACACACACGGCAAGGGATTTTATTGATGGGGTAGCAGTGTGTACACATTAAGCAAAGTCCTACGCTGTCAGTGCGGTGAGAGTGATCATCATAAACCAGTATATATGGCAGCAATTGGGTACTGAATTGATCACATATGTTAAAACACAAGCACTTTACCCTGGACAGAGCCACTGATAAAGAGCTGCCATGCTGCACTAGGTGCGTCATGTTAGTTTGGTCACAATATTCTTGCAGGTTTCACTGCAGGTTTTACAGACTGTTGAGTAAAATCCTCCCACACCACACTGGAATGATTCCTCTGGTCAAACATCTGATGCAAATATTGGCCCCATATACTTTGAAACAGCTTCGCTAGCACTAAGATGATGGCAAGCAGCGGAATCACAGGTTACCAGTGAGCAAGGAGCAGGTTTGTAAATCTAAAATGGTTGCTGCTGTCCAGACTTGGTCTATCACTCACTCTGTCTCTATATTTATACAGTATAGCCAGTGATCACACTAAGGACCCAGGAGATGATAAACAGAGGTTTGATTCATACCAAACAAACCTGCTGAGTTTGGCTTGGGCTCTGTCTTTTATGAGTTATTCTGTCTTGATGGGGCTGGATTTTGAGGGATTAAAAGAATTGGCCGGTCTGCTAAGACCCCAGGTTAATTGTTGACATGGTCTATGTCGAGATGTAAATCAGCCATGATTTTTGTTCAACTCACCCTCTCTCGCGGTGTACCGGAGTTCCGAAATTTGGCAGTTGTCCAGTCATTGAGATCCATTGTATTCCAAACGAGTATTTAGCAGCTCCCATAGCTGTGTCTTTGTTATGTCCAACATAAGTAAGTGCATACGAACTATCCTGGCAAGGTAGTTTTCTCCAATAGTGCTCCCAAATCAAGAAATAAACATGTTTAGATTTCGTGTTTACATGCCACTGCGCATGCTCATGGACTCTGACGCTGAGACGCTGAGATTCTGTGTTTAGATGCCACTGCGCATGCTCAGCAGAGTCAGGTTACATGCTCACGGCTCGTCTGACACAGAATCCCAGCGCATGCGCAGTGGCGTGTAAACACGGAATCTAAACATGTTTATTTCTTGGTTTGTGAGCACTATTGGAGAAAACTACCTAGCCAGGGTAGTTTGTATGCGCTTACTTGTGTTGGACATAACAAAGACACAGCTATGGGAGCTGCTAAACACTCATTTGGAATACAATGGATCTCAATGACTGGCCAACTGCCAAATTTCGGAACGCCGGTACACCGCGAGAGAGGGTGAGTTGAACAAAAATCATGGCTGATTTACATCTCGACATAGACCAGGTCAACAATTAACCTGGGGTCTTAGCAGACCGGCCAATTCCTTTAAAAGGAGAGAGAACCATTTGCTCTGAATCCTCTCTCCTCCAAACGTCCTATTGCAGTACAATGACACACAGTCCCAAACTTTGCTCTCATCATGTCAGGATTTATTGGGGTCAGGGCTCATCAGATGGAGCCTGGGTTCAGACTGGACTTACCTGGGCTCATGTCAGATGGACCTTGGCTTTTTCCAGGCCCAATTAAATATATATACCGTATATAAAATTAAAAAAAACACTAATTACAAACAAACAAACAAAAAACATACAGACCACCAAATGACAGAGGAAACATACAGACACTAACATACACACATAGGAGAGAGAGAAAAAGGGTGAAAACCACAGTACAATATAATATAAGAATAATGCAGTTGATTGCAGTTGATTCTAATATGAAAGGAAATGGCATCAAAAACAGTCCACAAAAATGCCAATGTCGACTATAGCAAGAACATCAGGAATCCTAATAGAAGAGGTGCTCAATCATCCAAAATGAAGATTATCCAAAATATATATATACAAATACACATGCTATTGTACTATTGGTACAAAATAATCAAAATTACAGATACAAATAAAGGTGCTTGGAACCAAGATAAGCATTGTTATTTTTATGAACAAGTTACTGTTCTGTAAAAGGACCTATGGGATTGACAGGCTAAAGAATTTCTCACTTGGTCCCACAGCCCAGTGGAACCATGATCAAGATCCCTCGACACCCCGGCAACTCTTTCCATGCAGAGCAAGTCTAAAAATTCACTCAACCTGTTATCTATTGAGAAACATCTGGGTTTGCGCATCTTCCATTTCAACAAAATCCCTCTCTTGGCAGCCAGAAAGGCTAGGCCAACAATTAAGGTCTTAACTGCTGGGTGGGTAGTGCCACAGCATATGATATAAAGTAACAACTTCTCCACAACCATGCCAGCATTGATCTGAGGAGTTATATATGCCCTGTGCAGAATTTAAAATTGTAAAACTCTGAATCGAACTGAATTCGATATAGTTATTGAATCTCTCCATATTTTGTCCCATTCTGCAGAGGTTAGTGATGCACCTAGGTTCTGTTCCCACCGGGCTTCAGTCAGTACATTGCAATTAGTGGGGGAGTGAATCAGCAACCTATACAGGCCTGAAACAGTTCCCCTATCACAAGCAAGCCTCCTCAGTTTTGTGTCTACAGCCGAGAGATTCATTTATATATTTGGAAAAAATTTATTTCAATTGAGCATACTGCAAAAATGCATTATCTTTTAGGTTGTATTTCTCTCTAATTTCTACAAAAGGTATGATTTCCCCATTCTTTATCATTTGTGAGGTTTCTATGTTGTTATGACGCTGCCACACCAAATTAGTCACATGGTTCCCTCCTGCCTTAAAAAGTGGGTTGTTCCATATTGGGCATGATGCCAAAGCGGCACCTGTGTAATACCAAGCCTTTTGTGCATTTTTTTTGCAATGTCACATGAGAACTTTATAATTACATTATCCAGCTTTATAGGAGGGTGTGGATGATACCACAATGATGACAAAGGAAATTAGCATGTTATTCTCCCTAACCATGTATTACTCCAGCCAGTCCCAGCTACCCTTACATCTTGTTTATAACCCCAGGTCAGAGGGTGTCTGGCATTATAAGCCAGATAATACAGGTAGACATCTGGAACCCCCAAGCCTCCTTTACCTCTTGGCAGCCTCTTGGCACTGATCCTAGGCTTCTTTTCCTTCCACAAAAATGAAGAAAACAACTTGTTTATGTCATTAAACCCGGATTGTGGGATATAGAAGGGTACAGCAGAGATTAAAAAGGATATTCTAGGAAGGCTGTTCATCTTCAGAACCTCAGCTCTACCCCATAGGGATAAGGAAAGAATTGACCACCTCTTAATATCATCCTTGATAGAACGTAATAGTATCATGTTAATAGGGGTTTTGAGTATTTCATCCCTTCTGGTTTCCAGATAAAGGGTGCCGAGCCAAGGTCTGAGATAAATGTGCAGCAATTTAATGGCATGGCCTCACTTTTAGCCCAATTTATCTTGCATCCTGAAAAATAACTAAATGTTTTGATAATTTCTAGGACCTTGGGCACAGAGTGTGCAGGCTCAGACAAGGTCAGCAGAATATCATCTGCATACATATTAAATTTGAAATCATGGTCCCCCACTAAGACACCTGTAATCTCTTCCTACAGATGGCACATGCTAATGGTTCTAAGGCTGATACAAACAACAGTGGCGACAAAGGACAGCCTGGTCTTGTACAACGATAAAGTTGAAAGGGAGCTGAAATTAGACCATTACTCTTAACTGATGAGACAGGCTCATGATACATTATTCTTATCCATTGCATACATTTAGGGCCAGACCTGAATCTAGAATTTGCACTGCAAAAAATATCCAGCTTAGTTTCACTTGTTTCAGGGATTTTCAGTATCAAGACAGAATAAGGCAGATCACTCCACTGGTATCAAGAAAATGATGGTTGATTCAAGAAAACTCCTGATTAAGAGAACTCTTGATTTGCATTGGAAAAAGTGAAATCATTTCACTGTGTTGGCAAAAAAAATTCACTTGTTTTAAGAAAATGCGATTTTATGACAATACTAAATTGGATGCTTACAGTAATGTGTATGGGCCCAGATAAGTATTCAATGGTTTACTGTATATACTGAACATAAAGAGGATAACCCAGTACATGGGCCAATATTTAAGGTCATGTAGACTGGCAGCTTTGATAAATATTAGGACTAATACTATTTTTTCATGAAACTTTTATTCCATAGGCCTATAGCCTATCAACATCCCTGCTAAAGGCAATATTATCCATCTGAATTACCTCACAAACTTACCATATTATCAGTATTTAAAATCCTAATACAAATCTGTTAAATATATAAATACATATACAGTATTTATTTGTGTTTGTATATATGTGTGTGTCTGTGATATACTGTATAATAAAAGGTACACTTTGACACATTAGAGTCTTTTTTTACATAAAGACACTTTATTAGCTTATACATACATCTCTGGATATAATAGTTATATAATACCAAGACGTCAAAAATAATAACTGTTGTTGTTATATATTTATAAAACTAAGCTGATATACTACTCTTGACTTTTTAAAAACATAAAGGTCTTTGATAATATATTATAGTTCTTGTCTGGTTTCGTCTCAAACTAAAATCTTAAAAATCACAGGGAGAAGAGGTTATACAGTATGGATTGGGGGTAAACGTGTATTTATGTGTGTGTGTATGCACTGTTAAAAATAATGTCTGATATTCAGCACATCCATGTAGCTCGTTTGGGACAACACATCTTGATTGACTTCAATGTAAAGATACTAATAACACTATGTTGCTTTTAAAGGGAAAGACCCCCACCCCTCCGTGACACACACACACACAATTTCCTCCTCAAGCCAAACTGATATTTCATAGCCGTCATTCCTCCAACGGTGTGTGATGAAAATTGGACATTCATGAATATTGTAGAACCTGCCGATGTGGCTCAAAAATAATGTGCACATTTTTACTAAAACTGACTGCATGTCACAAGAAAGGATTCTGTTTATTGAGCTTCATTTTTGTAATGTGAGTGAACTTCAAGTCTTCTGCAAAGAAGAATGGGAGAAAAATCCTAAATCTAAATGAGCTAAATTGGTAGAGACTGATCCAAACAGACTTTGGCCCTATTCGTACGGGACTAATATTACCTGAGGACATCCAGTGATTTGTAATAACTGCGGAGATCGTCAGTGATTTTAATCCTGTGTGAATCTGCCATGTCTGTAATTTGTCATTTAAAAATTCCAGCGCATATTACCTACCATATTTTGATGACGACAGAGGTCTCCTCATAATACTAATCCTGTGCAAATTGAACTGTGGGTAATTTCAGCAGTAATTTGTTTTCGCCGTGCAATCTCTTTTACTTGTTCTAGACGCTCCATTTCCATCTTCCTATCTATGTCTATAGAATCTATAGAGGAAGGTTTTGATGCATTTTCGGTGCAAACAAGTTTTGCTTTGCTAAATCAGGAAGTGATGTATTGTAAAATCTTGACCTTATATGATTGTAACCAGGGATCCAGTGATTTCAGCAAAACGTGCTTCTACTAACTATTAACCTAAGGGTGCGTGTACACTTATGCAACCAATGTGTTTTAGTTTTCAATTTTTAATACATTATCAGAAATGAGTAGTCTTGTTTTTTTAACTTGATTTTGCTGGTTACTATAGCCGCATGAAACTGAAAGAAGTTGATTTAATGGGTTTTCATTTCAGGCCTCAAAGGCAATAAAATATAGAACAATTGAAAAGGCGTATAGACATTTGATATCCACCGTGTATCCCAGAGGACTTTTCCTCCTCACTGTTTGTTTTATGGCATCTAAAACTTAAAAAGTAACACAAAACATGTTGTCCGTAACTCCATACCTGGGTGTGTTGAAAATGCCAAGTACAAATACACAGCCGCCATATATATGAATGAACTGTGACACAAGGTTTAGAATACTATAACACTGTCGGTATAGAAATGGACCATCACACAAAAGCTGAACAAGAGCAGTGAATCACCAAACCTTTTCTTCTCCCCCAAATAAGGACATATTCATATTCCTCCTTACATGTCATTTCATCCCTAAATTCTCTGTGTAACTCTTTAAATTACAGCGCCCTTGATAAATCCATCATAATTACACAGTAACAACATTTTATTCAGAAGCTTTAAATACTGTGGCCACTAGAGCTTGTTTCTCTATTAGCAATAGCTTCTTTTCCTCAAATCTGAGGTGAATGATAGGTCTGTTGGTGCCTACTGTGTCAAATTGTATTAATCTTTGTCACTGTGTCATTGACAGGTTTCATTAAAAAATGCCATATGCATCCATTTCGTAAAAATTTTGCTACATGAAGTTCAGCCATAAACACAAATGACTCTATCCTCCAAGAAGAAAACTACGGTATTGTACTGTAGCAGAGATCTTAAAATGACTAAGAAATGTAGTAGTAACCCCTTATGTGCTTTAGTTCCATGCCAGTAAAATAAGTTATTGATATCACATGGTGGGCATTACGTTTTGGAATGATCAATAACTCTGTAATTATGGAGAGAAGGGGCTGTAACCTCCAGCGTTACCAGGAGAAGCTATTCCACCATACACAGGTCATTTCATCCAAAGGTTCTCTCTATCCAAAGAGGTAGGACTATATTGTTGGCAACAGAAAGATTCTCAGCTGTCTTATTATGTCTTATCTTTTTCCTCTCTTCGATTTGGCAATGCGGGGATGAGGCTTTGCCCGTTGGAACGATGACATTCAGTCTTTTCCGGTGGTCCACAGGAAATGCATAGAAGCAGCCGACGGGCAGAGAGAGAGAGTTGCACTCTTAGCTTTTACAGGCTCATGTGTTTCCAGTGTTAATGCCACCTTGTTTCGTTTGTGATTTGCTCCCTCTCCCTTCACTGCTGGATTTTCAGTCAAATTTTAAATTTAATCTTCATCTGTCCATCTATCCATAGGTCCATAGGGCCACCCATATATCCATTCACCCACCCTTCTATCAATCCTCTCTCTCTCTCTCTCTCTCTCTCTCTGTAGGGTGTGTTGTCACAGCAGCATCTGATCAGGAGGCATGTCATGGTCAGGAGGCATCAAAGCTAAAAGACAAGAAGGAAACACTGCAATTACTGCATGTGTATGCATGTGTGTGTGTGTGTGTGTGTGTGTGTGTGTGTGTGTGTGTGTGTGTGTGTGTGTGTGTGTGTGTGTGTGTGGACGCTGTGCTCAGCAGAATGCAGGGGGCCATCCTCTCCAGGTAAAGCCAAGGGTTGATTTATTCGCCCATTAAGAAGTGCTTCATCATTAAATATTAACCCAGCACCATCACTCACCCTGCGGCCAACACATTAAGGCTGGGGTCACACCAGGGTGACCCCTGACACACACACAACCAACCACACACACACACACACACAATGATTTGCCCTGTCCTATACTACAAGCAGGGACCCACCTCCACCAAAAGGGTCCTGTCTTGGCCTAAAAATTGATCAAGCGTTTATTTTTTAGATAAAAATACAAAAACAACTAAGAATGAATACTATTTTTACCTATTTTAATTGAATGTGTGTGTGTGTGTGTGTGTGTGTGTGTGTGTGCGTGTGACCCACCTGTCCCAAAGCTTTACACTCCTACAGGAGTTGGTGCAGCAGCCAGCAGATATCAGAGCTGCAAATAAAATCAATAGAAATAATCAATCATCAAATCATTGCCGGTACTCACAGTCCAAAATGAGAGACAAGAGGAAGTACTGGGTGTTGATGTAGTGGTATTGAAGAGAGATGAGTTTGTAATTGTAACTCAGTGCAGTGTGTGTGTGTGTGTGTGTGTGTGTGTTATAGTATCTGTGTGTGCACGTACGTTGACTTTCAACTACTCTTGTAATAAAACATATCAAACCTACATAATTAAGGTGGCTGGTGGCTTGATCATCTAGTAATAAGCTAGTTTGCTACTGGTTACTCAGAACACTCACACACGCAAGCGCACGCACGCACACACACACACAGTAAAAGGTGTGAAGCCTAACTCTGAATCGCGTTGACCGTGTGAAACCGACTCTCTCCTTGTCAATCCCCCCTGATCTATCACGCCATGGATGGGTGGCCGCCAGCAACACTTCCTATTACCCATCATCCTCTCCTTTCTGAGCAGTTGTGACAGTTACCATAGATATGTCTGTCTGTCTGCTTGTCTGTCGCCCCGTCTGCATCTGCCTGTGTCTGTCTCTCTGTCTGTGAGTCTGCAGGAGAGTCTGTTTTCTGTCTTTTACACACACACACACGTACACACACACAGACACACACGTACACACACACACAGAGGAGGGGGAGC
>OMLI01022844.1:0-13358 GCA_900302605.1 Rondeletia loricata
AAGAGACCATGAGAGAGCTACAGCAGCTTCCCTTCCTGCATCCGGATCTTGGCAAAGAAGAAAAGGCCATTCACAAACTCCGAAACCGTGAAAAAATGCATGCTGGCCATCGTGGATGAGCTGATAAATGACGACATAAATGACGACCAAATTAAAACTAGTGTGACATCCGTGTGTGTGTGTGTGTGTTATTGGTTACTGTCATTGGCATGCCACTTGTTATGGTTCTGTGCATTGATAGCTCTTTTTTATTCTGTTTCTGCACTTTGTGATGTGCCTGGGTCAGATATGTGACCACAAATATTTTTTCTTTCAAAAGTGAAACAATAAACATTGTTATTTTTTACTACATTCATTTGCGTTTGTTTAAAATGTGTCATTACCAAAAGCTAAAAAAGGTTTTAAATAGGCTGCTGAAAATGTCTGGCCCATCTACATTTCCTGGTTTTAAAATCTGGCCCAATTGAATTTGTAATTGAATATCCCTGGCGTACAGGGACCTCTACTGGAGGAATTGCAGAAATGGCTTTGGGCATGCATTTATTTAGTAACATTATAGTAATGTTATTATGACGCTTTGCTTAGCCAAAGACGCTTCGTTACTTTTACCACAGCTTAATTTCCATCATCTCAAAAGTTCACTCTGTTATAAAACGACCCTGTAAGACATTTCGGTTGGCATGATGTTAGGAGAATTGACATCAGACAATTGCTGGCTGTCATATGAAGTGCACTGTACCTTCGGAGGGATACAACTCAAGCTGCCAGTTCAACAGCCGCATAGATAATATGATTGGCTTGAAAATATTATCATGAACCAATAGGACTCCTCTGCATGGTTGACCTCTAGGCGGAACTTCCTGTTTGAAGGAGGTGTTATGTAGCTGCACTTGGGTGTGACCATGGATGTATTATTTAACGGTGTGACCTGATAATAACGGTATTACGTCTAGTCAGTTTGCTATAATTTAGCAGTGCATTGAGCGAGAAGGATCGCGTTCAAACAAACAGAAGTATCGAGGGGACGCTGTAAGGAATAGGTCTATAATCAGGATCGATAACGAGCAGCTATGCAGAGTTTCACAGCCATAGGACATTTTGTTGGCCAGTATCCTAAAAGTATTTCTCTGGTCGCAATAACAGGTAATTGGTGCTAATGTAGCACTGGTCTGACTCAAATACTCAAATATCATATGATATTATCCTCTCGGAAATGCGCATGAATTCACGGTTTGGTGTTTAAAACTAGCTTTTCAGTCAACGTCAGCATTCTTGCATTCAGTGAATGGGTGTGAGCTAAATTAGCGCAAATATGCGATTACCCTGAAACCTCAATTTTGTTTACAGTGTCAGTTATGCGTGTGTGCGTGCGAGCGCGTGCGTGTTGAGAGAGGGGGATGTCAGTACCTTGGAGCTACCTGAGTCACAATTGGATGTAGTCTTGTGTTTCATTATTTGTTTGCTTTGTTTTGTTTTGTTTGTTTGTTTTTACATAAGAAATCTTGTGTGGAACTCAGTAAAACTGCACAAATTATTTTACTCTGTTACTCTATTATTTTACTCACTTATGAGCTGGTGATTCAGTTACCACTGTTGATATAGTCTGTAATAAACCACTAGCCATGTAAAATAGAATTGAAAGAAACTTGCTTTTTACAGCTCTACATAAGAAAATACAGTTGAGCAAAGAGCCCTTCCTATTGTTTCAGAGCAGGAATGCATGTTTGTAAAGTGCAACTAATTGAGCTTCCATTAATATTGCAGAAGGCTGATTTAGTCAAAAGTAATGATGTGTGGTGATGAACTATAGTGGATTTGTACAGTGGGATTTGTATAGTGGGAGTATCAGTAATTCAAATGCGAAGTTTGAATGAGAGGTGGTAAGGCATTATGCTTAATAAATTGACAAGCTGTGGGGAAATGTGTCATATGTTGGGGGATATAAATGACTGTAACTGTATGGACTTTCTTACAGGACTGGGACTCTTTGTTGTGAAAAAATGGATGGCAGGTGGAGTGTGTCGGAGCAAAACCCGGTTGGACGGAAAGACTGTCTTGATTACCGGAGCCAACACCGGGATTGGCAAAGAAACAGCTGTTGACCTGGCTAGCAGGGGTGAGTAACACATTAGAATTTTATATACTAGCTTTTTGTCCGATACCAATTAAAACGTACTGGGTTTACTGCTCTGCTACAGGTGCGAGGGTCATCCTGGCCTGTAGAGACATGGACAGGGCTAACAAAGCTGCAGAAGACATAAGGAAGAGGAGTGGAAATGGTAATGTGATTGTCAAAAAGTTGGACTTGGCATCTCTGCAGTCAGTGCGACAACTAGCCAAAGACATCCTAGCAAGCGAAGACAGGCTGGATGTTCTCATCAATAATGCAGGTACACGTGCACGTCATGTCTGACTGTGATAGAGTGGTGGTGTGATATATCATCCCACCAGCTCTATGGCAATGCAAAAATAAACAGATGGGAGTTGTCAAACTGATATCCATTAATATCCTTACTTTTAGGTGTTATGAGGTGTCCAAAATGGCAGACTGAAGATGGCTTCGAAATGCAGTTTGGTGTGAACCACTTGGGTCACTTCCTTTTGACAAATAGTCTCTTGGATCTCCTGAAGAAGTCGGCTCCTAGCCGTGTTGTCAATGTCTCCAGTTTAGCTCATGAAAAAGGTACAGTTTTGTCTCTCGCTTTATCTTTCAATTCAACAGATGTAGATGCTTTCCTCTCAGAATGTCATTCTTTCTGTTTCATGCAATATTATCAAATGCCACTTTTGTGAATAAGGATTTAGTGCTTTCTCTCAACAGGTCAAATCTATTTTGATGACATAAACCAGGATAAAGATTACCATCCTTGGAAAAGCTATGCGCAAAGTAAGCTAGCTAATGTCCTCTTCACAAGGGAGCTGGCCACCCGGCTACAAGGTAGAATCATTTTTGAAAATGTTGATATCTCACACCAGACAGTATGCAATATTTAAGAACCACTATCTATTATCACTGAAGTATTTTTACGCCATCATGATGATCTTAAAACATGAGTTTTCAGTTCTGTTTATTCTCAGATTAGTGTTGTCAACTGTTGGATTATGTACTATTGTGAACAAAGTGAATACAATACATCCTATTTCTTGTCATTTTGCAGGTACTGGAGTAACTACATATAGCCTGCACCCTGGAGTCATCCGGACTGAACTTGGCCGGCACATGTGGCCCACAATACCCCTGTGGAAGAGAGTTGTGTTTACACCACTCGTGCTGCTCATCAAGTCTCCAAAGGAAGGGGCCCAGACCACTATCCACTGTGCTGTGGAGGAAAGCCTGCAGAATGAGAGTGGACTCTACTACAGGTCAGTTACTGTAAATCCTTCATGCTTGTATTCTGCATGATAACTTTGTTGTTCTCTTGGCTAACTCAACACGACAGGAACACACAAAGTCAGTGTACAATGCTTAAGGCTTTGTATTCTGTCTTGATTACAGTGACTGCGCCCCTAAAACAGTGGCCCCTCAGGGCCTGGATGATGAAGCTGCCAAGAAACTGTGGGATCTGAGTGCCTCTATGGTTGGTCTGGCATAATGATGATGATGGCGATGATGATCACAATACCAATGGACTGCCGAGTGGCCTGGGGAAGGAGTGATACCCTTTCCAATGGGCATCTGTGTGGCTACTAACTTATTATCAGCGGAGCTCTTGGCTTACGCGACAAATGAACCAGAGTAACCAGCAGAGCAGAAATCCACAAGTGATAGACATTTATTTAGAATATACAACAAACTACATACAAAAATACTATGCATTAAATTATGCTATTTTGATTTTTTTTCTTAAACAGAAGGAATGCTTCACAGTTAAGTTACATGGAAGCTGTATGATGTTAAATTTTGATTGCAATTAGTGTGAAATGACTTTTTAAAAGACGTATCACCAATGTCTGTGTTGACTAAGGACTATAATGTCATTTAATGTTACTTGAATACATGATATAGAAAATGACATGTGCTTTGAAAGTTTGTAACACTGTTAATAGCAACGTCTCCTTTTTTCTCTCCTGGGCAATAAAGTGCTGTTTTACATAGCCCATCACTTTACCTGTTTCTTAAGGCATATCATTCATTCATTCACATCCTGTGTATTCTGAGCCTTCATTAGGTTCCATATGAGACCAACAATATTGAAACAAAACACATTTTGGTTACATCATTATCAACTGTGAATGGTCTTGATACACTGAATTTATCATTCCACTCTTTTTTTCTGTTTATCTTGAAGGCACTGTGTACAAATTTGCTACGAACAGTCAAATTTCATCTTACTCAAGCTACATCTTAGACAAGTGCATCACATTTTTTCTTATCTAAAATAAGTCTATTATGGTGCTAATTACATATGCACAAGGTTCATCCAGGCGGCCTGTTGGCTACAAATGGACCCTGTATGTTCCCTACACATTACATTATCATGTTAGAGAGTTAGTTTAGAGGAAAGTACCATATCTTGGCATTTACATTCAAAAGTGGAATACATTTACAGTAGATGTTTCAAAAGATCAAACTCCTTAGGTTTGGGGGTAACATGGGGAGAAAATCTATATTGCTCAGTTTCAATATAATTTTTTAAATAAATTATACATTATTCAACAACATCTAGAATGGTTGTGTGAGAGTTTACACAACTGAACCAATGGATTTATTTCCTGACAATTTATGGTGTTAACATTTTTACTCCCACAATATGTGCTGCATAAACACCAACTCTAACTAGTGTGCCAGCTCTTCAAAATCAGAAAGCTGTTTCATTTGCTCCACTTGCATAGAGTGCCTTCTTACAAGTTTCTTCTTGGACTTGAGGCCGCCTCTCTTTGGTGTGTTTGGTGCTACTGGAGCTATAGATCTAATGCCTGTGGCCAGAGGTGAAGAGGACTTGCTACTGGCCCCGATATCAGGAATGGGAGGGTTGGGGTTAATGTTGAGAGGGGGTAGCTGGCCAGGCCTGGTATGGGAGATGTGGTCTAGCAGCAGAGTCCCCGAGCCTCGCCTCTCCAGGAGGCCTGGTGCACGCCTGCGTGCTGTGCTGGGAGAGGATGTGCTGGCATTGCTGTCTAGAGATTCTCTAGAACTGGTCAGCATGGCTAGTGGAGAGGTGTTGAGCTTCCTTCGCTCCACTGGGATCTTAGGAGAGTCTTGAATGGCAGAGTCTGAATAGAGCTGAGAGTCTGAGTCATAGTGATCGTTCCCCAGACGTCTCCTATGCACGGTGTCTCTCAGACTGGCTGGTCCACAGTTGCTGCTGCAGCTGTCCTGCTCAGCGGGGACGGTACTGCGCCGTGCCAGGGGCTGGTGCTGGCCTAGAGATCTCTCAAATGATGTTTTGGATGCTGGAGGAACTGATAGCGAGGTTGTCATTTTGCAGGGTTGTTCACCCACTAGCGGGAATAAACTGTCTTTGCCATCCACACTGTTCTGTCGAGATAAAGCCGACCTCTTGGTTAGAGAGAGTCCATTTACGGCTGTAACAACCTCCTCATCAGAGGTGGCTTTCTTACTTTCCTCATGGGTGGCGGCTGCAGCAAGGATGGAAGGAGCAATCAGCCCCCAGGGCTCTGACTGCAGCCGCTTTAACTGAGGCAGACGTGCGCGCTTGGGGTTGGTAGGCCGACGTGTCGGAGAGGTGGGCCCGTTTGCAAGCTTTGCTGCTGAACTAGAGGATGTTTTCAACTTTGTCTGGAAACTGAAGACCGTGTTTTGTTGTTCAACTTGATTAGGTGTGGGAGATGCACTAACATCAATGTCAGAGGGAGAAGTGCAGGAGCATCTCCCATCTAACTCTGGTGACGGGGGAACATTTAGGTACTGTTTGGTAGTTTTAGCTCCAGATGGTGACTTGTCTGTGGTGATTATGATGACCTCCTTGCCTTTAGCTTTGCATGCATCCAAGAGCAATTTTAGTGTCTCCTTATCATCCGCATTGATCGCGTAGACCAGGGCTGAGGCCCCACTTCTGTCCTCCAGACTGGGGTCAGCTCCATTGGTCAGCAGGTGAGCCACCACCTCATGTCCAGCCCTATGAATGCAGGCATGCATTAGGGCTGTCTTACCTGTTTTGTCCTGTATGTTGGGGTCTGCCTGGTTGTCCAGCAGATATTTGACCAGCTTTGACTTGCTTACGCTTTGCTGGTCACTGTGTTTGGACATGCAGGCCACCATGAGCGGTGTCTCTCCACGCTCATTGCTCTCGTTGATATACGCGCCCCCCTCCAACAGGAGCCTGGTGAGTCTCAAGCGTCGGAGCCACACTGCCTTCAGGAGCGAGTTTCCATCTGTCCACAGCTCCAGTATAGCTGCCATCTCCCAGACAATCACAGATCTCTCCCTCAGTATTGAAAGGCAGTTACAGCACACAGCCCTTTGAACAAATTATTGAAGCAGTTCAGCTTACATTGCAAAATTCATATGATTAAAGAATCTCATTGTGTTTGTTCCTCAAAAGATTTGCTTACTGATTTGCTTACTGATTCACCACAAAAGTACTACCAGTAGGTGGCAGTCTGTGTCCAGTTCAAATGTTAACAATAGAACGTAAAAGTTGCCCTTATTATTACAGATCTTTGATATAGGCTATGTAATCTTACTATGGTAAATCAGTCGAAGTTATGCAAAATGTAGATCTACAAGATGGAAATGATACAACAAATCATCTATCAGGGTAGCTACACTTATTATATTCCAAAACACTGGTGATGAATAATCAGGCTGTGATGTTTGGACATCAAATTTAAAGTTTATATATGCTCTGTCAAGATGGCAGCTATGTCTTTTTCATCACAATTATGGAAGCGACAAGTGAAAGTATCCACAACCTTTAAGTGAACCAAAGCACCAGCCTCGTTTCATCTCTTCTTGTTAGAACAGAAATATGTCTAAGTCATTGAACGTCAGTGTTATTCTTGATTTCAGGATTTAATAGTGAAAAGAATGTCCGGCTATAGCGACAGGCGACATAACGAAGCACTGTGGGCTAAGAGTCGCTGTCCATGGTGCTCATTTTGGATAACTTGACAGAGACGCGCTCCATTGCAAATAGTAGGGGTGGTCGTCTAATTCTAGCTGCGAGATAAATACAATTTGATATGCAATATAAAAACATTGACCATACACATGGTGTTGTTACGTGCAATACATAAGATCAGATACATTTTATATACCAGCCTCCTGCAAAGAGATGAAGGAAGTATAGCTACACAAGATAACGAAATCAAATGTAACTGAATACGCATTAAATTTGTGGTGTCATAATTGTGTACAGCAACTTCTGTGTCTACTAAGCGTCTTACCTGATCAGACGACAGGCTTTCCATGCTCAAAGTACTCAATGCTTTGTCATGTACGAGGGAAAAAATCGGTATCATTAATTATTCAAAACAGAAAGTTTGGTGCAGTTCTTCACAATATCCCTGTTTTGCAGTCGTAACTGTTCCAAACGACGTGTCCTAGTTTGGGTTATAGGGTACAGCACCTCTCTGGCACCATGGCGCATGAGCTCTGTGGCTTTTGTTACGGAGGCATAGCCCACTACATCAGTCCAATAGGCAGCATTCCTCTCACTGCGCACTGAAGAATCACAACCTGGAGATGCTGCGGTTATAAATAACTTACTTTTTTGCTTGCTGAATGAAACGTGTATTCTCTTGACGTCAGAGTCGACCAAAATAAATTGCGTCTGGTGAAAACCTCTGACCTATTCTCCATATCTGCAGGACACAAACAAAACGAGTGTTACCTCCCAAAGGAATGCAAATGTTCTGTGTGTTTTTTTAAATTGTATTTATTTAAAAAGGACAATGTGTAATGAAAGCAGTGAACAGTTATGGACACAGTTACAGATGATATAACTGAAGAAATATTAATTGTCATTACTCTTTAATACTGCTTTATTTTGCTGAACATTTGTGAATATATGCCTCACATAGTGTGTCTGTGCTCCAAATAGCTTTTATCTCTATGCAGTCTGAAACATCAATATCAGTTGTTATAGAATAGAATACATAAAATAGAATAAATACAGAAGAGCTGAAGAAAGCCTGATACATTCAGTCCTCCTGTCTGTTACCATATGTAAAGGGCATAGTAAAGACAGTTCAGATATAACATTTGAGAAAGGAATCTGTTCAGGATCAGACTACTATCCTTACTGAACATGTTTAATTAGCTGAAAGTCAATACTGTACATGGGCTTCCTTAACCACATGCAAAACAGAAATCACAGTTTATAAGCTCTGAACATTTGTACAATGTAATTTATCAATTATATTATCTGAGCTTATGCACATTTGTCACAAGCTGCAAATTGCCAAATAGCAATTTGCAATTCTGATTGGCATGTTGCACTGTTCAATAAATTAAGAAAGGAAAATATCAGGAAATCATACCTATATGTTTACTGCACAATCAAAGAGGCCAAAACTTGTACCAGCCATCACAGCCATAGAGCGTAATAGGGACATTTCTATTTTTAGGTTGCTATGAGACAGCGGAGAAGCAGTTTCTAATGAGAACAGTGATGTTCTCAGCCCTGCAAGGAACAGGTAATCAGAAACATAACATTCCACCAAGGACTGGGAGGGCTCTTATGGCATTTACCCAAATACTTTTTGACGGTGTTTTTCATTTGCACAAGTAACCCACCAGCGTATTTGATCATTAGTCCTCTGACCCTGGCTCTGTTCCTCTGAGACTGGGACTAATCACTTTATTACCCATCCAAACACTCATCTGATGTCTCAGGACTCCAGTCGTCAATGCTGGCTGTGATTTCTCACCTGTGATTGCCTCTCAGACTCCAGGGACATGTTGTTTACAAGGCACATGGAGGAGGTGGTTTATAAAACAGCATGTAATCACCTACTCAACAGAACCTTGTGGTTCCTATCTATATGAATAAAGTAAAATACTATGGTACCTGTGCAAAGAGTATCTGGTCAAAGTGAATCCAAGGTTAATGCTTGTATTAAATAATGTTTTAAATAGGCAACAATGTTACTATTTTAGAGGAGTGCAGCCCTTATTGTATGTGTTGTCAAGCAACGAGCAGTGGGTGTACAGAAGGAAGCTATGAGATATGCATTTTTCCAAATCCATATAGTTGTGATGCGAAGAAAGACTATACAATGTAGAATAATCCTTTTTTTTGTGCTCTAGTTTGGATATTTCTCATTTAGGATGCTGTCCCTTCCCAGAGGGAGATTATGGACCAGGGACCAGAATGAAGGCCAAAGCCACATCCCCAGGCTCACTGGTGTAGACACGTTCATTAGCAGGTGAACCACAGGGACGTCAGCAGTCCTCATACAGCATGATCTTTGCCCCAATTATGCTGTCGTCGGCGGTATATTAAAGGGGAAATAAATAATTAAAGGGGAGAGAATAAGCGCTGTCACCCATGGGAGCAGTTTCCATTTTCAGATATCTTACATCGCACCTGCTGCTCTTCCTCCTTCTAAATATAAAATGTTCCTCCCTCTGCATTGTGAGATTTTACCCAACAGACTAAAGTAGCACTGGGTCTATTTATGGATCCTAACAAGGAAAATGTCAAAGTTATATGTAACTTAAAGAACAGCTATCAAAATCAGAATCTGATCACAATTATGTCTCCTCAAGCAGGAAAAAAGCATCATATCTAGCCTTAGTCCCAACTAATGTCAACCTTTCAAAAGAAGAAACTGGATGGAAAATGGAAATGGATGAAAATGAAATGAAAATGGAAATTGATTAAAAGTGAGATGAAAACCTGAACCATCTGAAACCTGGAATTGGTTATCGTTGTATAGCAGACCCTGAATTGCCAGTCATGTCTACTTTTAAAATCTTCTTAGTGATTGAATGTCTGGCCTCACTGACTTCTCAGAGGAGAGAGTGAGATTCTACACTGTCCACACCAGCAACCTTTTACAAACATTAGCTCAGGCAAACCTATGTGGGTTTTTAAGAGTCTTTGTTTGTTGAATGGCTAAATGTCTCTGATTAGTTAGAGGCACACTGTATGACATTGAACATGGAATAACAGGAATAGAATTGTATACCTTTCAGTGAAGTAATCCATAATATTAACCTGTTACTACAGACGGATTGAGGGAGCCACAGGTCCTTCTTATTTTTAAACAGTAAGGCATTAAAGAATGAAGATTGAATTTAGCATTTTCTATGCTGATGGCTAATTTAGCTATTACAGTATAGTGTTTTTATGGTACACAGTCAGTTGAGATCACACACCCCACCGCTGTCATACAAAATTGATAGGAATCGTTCCGTTGAAATAATTCTGCTCATCTGCTGGTGTTGCAGGGAAGGATGCACAAGACACAGCAAGTCTAAATGAGCTGTTTTTCTGCAATTCATTGTGAGGGGAGTTCTCTTTTTATCCTGCTCATCCTTTCCCTCTTGACAACGCCATTTACATCTCGATAGAGAAGTCGATTTCTCCAGAACACACCCTCTGTTATTGTGGGGTTGTTTGTGTTTGTTCCTCTGAGCTAGTTGTCTCTTTAAAAAGTGAGTCTGACATTCTCATGGCATTTGGTGTCGCCGCGATTGTATCAAGTGAATGTGTGGGCTCTGACAGCAATGAACTGGCACGAACCCTGCTGCAGCTTTGCACCGGACTGGCTTGATGCATCCCTCCTACCTCGTCAGATTTAGGAAATGCCTCCGGTGCAGCTTAAAAGCCTGCCACCCCTCACATATGTTGATTTCCCTCTTCCACTCGTGATTATGTCCCGTGAAGTATAACACATTTTCAGACGCTTTGATCTTTTCATATTGAGAAGTGCCTACTTTCTCGTACTTGAAGTCTTGAAATGGTTCCACTCCTCCTCTCTCTCCTTCTCCTTCATCACTCCTTCTGTTCTTTCACATCTCACAGTGCAAACCAACACCTGCCCTTCTGTCTGGCAGTAATTGAGCAGAGCATTATTCAAGAGCATTATACAGGCAACAAATTTGCCTGGTGATTATTGTGTGTGGCGGCCGTATCCAAGGAGATCGTTGAATATCTAATAAGGAGTTTGTTACTCATTTTGCAGAGTGGGCACTTTGATGTCCTCTGTGTTGAATTTTCAGTTTTAGTTGAACATCCTCCTAATGAAGCAGGGAGGTTGAAGCTTCAGAACTGGTTGCTTGTCAACTCTACACTCCAGTTATTGGGAGGTTTTGTGGAGCCTTTAATTGGATATTGGAAGAGACGGCATCTTAATGGTCTGTCAGTAATCAAATAGTCAAGATATATCCACAGATGACAGTATTGTTACTGTAACATCATTAAGAATTGTACTATCAATGTCTAACCTGAACACTAGTGTGTTCTCAAGGCACCTTCTTCTGATTATTCTCTACATAGTCGTCTGTTTTGACAATTTCTCTTTTGTCGTTTCAGAGTTTCGGATTCTCTATAGTTGCCTTACTAGCCACCGAAGTAATTAGTGGCAAAATTGATGTTTTGGTAAGACCTGTCACACCCCTGTTCACACCACCAAATAAAAAGCTTTCCAGCGTGTCTGCACCCCATCGAGTGGACTCTGAGAATGTCTCTCCCTGCTATCAAATAAGTTGTCTAATAAAACTCTGTCTACAGAGAAAATACACATATCTCCACTCATATCTAACTCTAGATATGAGATAGATAGATAGATAGATAGATAGATAGATAGATAGATAGATAGATAGATAGATAGATAGATAGATAGATAGATAGATAGATAGATAGATAGATAGATAGATAGATAGATAGATAGATAGATAGATAGATAGATAGATAGATAGGGCTATCCTTTTGTTCATATTTGGATTACGTACTGGGCCTTGAACATCTTTCTGTTCATTTTTTCCCCCACAATACAATCTAGATCTCAGAATAACAGCATATGTAGTGTTTTATGTCAGTACTAGCTACAGTATCGTCTGTAGGTAAAACTAATAAAGGAATATCCAAAGATTTGAGAGAAAGTTAGATTTGACCTGAAATAAATAGCACCTTGAGGGGTGTCTTTGTTTTAAAGCACCGTGAATTCATCCCGAGCGTTTGAGATCTGTATCTGTCAGAAGTTATGGCATGTCAGAATATGTGGTTACATCAGTGTGGATGAGTGGATGTTCTGACAGTGAGTTAGAGAGCTTCACTCTGCTTGCGGTTCACACCCCTGAGACTGTGACGTCTTTGACACCATGAGACACTCTGACCAAAATACACCTCCTCTGCAGCACAAGGTGGGAAACAATCTTTTTTCTGTGTCTGCTGTTGTCGGTGACGTCAAATCACTCCTGTCTATCCTTAAGGATGTCAGGGCTCATCTGCAGAATCAGACATGACAGGACCAAGCAGGATCAGCCTGGCCTCTGCTCAATGAATCCCTCTCGAGGTGACAGAACTAACAATAGACCTGAAGCTTCATAAAGATTGCTGCAACGCAGGCTACCTGTCACCTATTCGTTTATGACTGAATCATGCTCCAGTGGCTGTACATCCATGATTAATCATTCAGCCACTGAATCAAACCTAATATCAACCTACAGCAGGTTGAATGTTATATTGCTTTTATATATCTTCTCTAAGATTTTAGGTAAGTGTTTAATCAGCCATAATCCTGCTCCAATAATGAAAGGCTGGTGAATGGAGCTTTTGTGAGGAGAGCTGATTGTTCTTAGGTTCCTGATAGGAGACTGTGGCAAGTAGAGAAAGCATGTTGCAGCTGGGTCTAATCAGCCGTGTTAGGGGGTGGGCAGTGCTGGCAGGTACCAGAGGACAAATAAAAGTCAGTAATTATTGCTCGGTGCTGTAAGAAAGGGGCTGTGGGACCATACAATGAGAGCTATCACACTGAGTGCATTACAACTCCATCGATATGATACACTCTTAAACACAGTCTCTGGTTTGCGCTCGCATCCAGTTTGGAGGCTGGAACTACCAAAGGTTGTATGACAGTTGAATAATGTCCGGATTAATGGTATGAAATGTCCATTCAGTCAACCATACTCTTTCCACAGAGCAAGCATTGATCCAAATTGACCTATTTGAAGATTGCCTCCTCTGTGAGATGTTTTCACATAGTTTTCACTCTCTCTCTCTCTCTCTCTCTCTCTCTCTCTCTCTCTCTCTCTCTCTCTCTCTCTCTCTGTCTCTGTCTCTCTCTGTGTCTCTGTCTCTCTCTCTCTCTCTCTCTCTCTCTCTCTCTCTCTCTCTCCATTAGTTTAATGTGAAGTCTTTGTCTCTGTAAATTAGATATAGGAACCTCATATATAGGACAGAGGAGAAAAGCCAATCAGTTTACCAAATTAAAGAGGAAGACAC
>OMLI01022844.1:13378-24736 GCA_900302605.1 Rondeletia loricata
GCCAGGTGTCTGTATCTCTCTCTCTCTCTCTCTCTCTCTTTCTCTCTCTCTCTCTCTCTTTCTCTCTCTCTCTCTCTCGCTCTCTCTCTCTCTCTCTCTTGCGCTCTCTCTCTCTCTCTCTCTCTCTCTCTCTCTCTCTCTCTCTCTCTCTCTCTCTCTCTCTCTCTCTTAACCAGAATGGTTCAAGTGACATGATTGGCTGAGCTGTCTATGTTTGTGCCCTGCTGTTTACGCAAGCAGGAACAGGCATAGTATCAGAGATTCCAACAGGAGGCAAACAGAGCTCCCATGTTTTAATCCCTCTCCTGTCTGATTTAGATAAGTAAAAGCAGGGCAATAATGCACTGCCAAGGTTATTTGACTGGTAGCTTGTTAGAGAAAAATGCTCAGCGTATAAGTGTGAGGAAGATAATAGGCGTAATAAAAATAGTGCTCGGTTAAAAGTAAAAGGAAATCCATCCACGTTGTGGTTTCCTCTGAGTTCCCAGTGTGCTCACAAGGCCTAGGCTTGAGATCCATGCGAGTGTTCCCCCGGGCCGGGAGCTCTCATACCTGACTGAGCAGATCGAGATAAGAACCGGTTATCTTTGCCTCACAGCACTCCACATCCCAGATGGAGATCACCTCTCTGAAGAGACACGGCAGCCTGGGATTCGACCAAACCAGAACGGTACCATTTACTCTGTGTCTGTATAACCACCTTCTACAATCACCTTAAAGGCACAAGTACACCTAGAAACTGCAATGTAATTAAACAGCACCACAAAAAATGGTAATTCATTGTTAATAATTTAATTACACAAAATGGCTTTTGATGAGTTTGCCTGCTTTGCAAGAGGAGTTGAGATCCTATTCCTGCCCAAACTATCTATTTGTAGGCTAGACATTTTAAAATAGTCAAAGCTAGACATTCAAGGTTATTGTTTTAGCTAGACAAGTTAAATCCTTGTTCAACAGGTCAGTAATAACAATAGTCACAATAATCATGTGAGGGTGGGTGTAGCAGAGACGGTGGCGGGTGCAGGTAGGTGTGGCAAGAGAGCTGTGGGAGCAGGTAGACATGGGAGAAGAAATATTCTTGACTTGGACTCAACTAGACCAGGTCTTGGTTTGTCTTGGGTCTGACTGAGGTGGTCTCACCTACAGTGCTGCAAATATAGCTCATCCACATTTTATGGTCCTTCAGGTAATGTCAAACCCCTGGTCTTAAATATGTCCCTGTCTCTTATGTTTCACATTTTATCCCAACACCTGTGGCTGTAGATGCAAATGAATGCCCACGCTATTATAAGAAGTTTTACTGTATCTCATCACCCTTCAATACAGTAAATTACATTTAACGACATTCTGATATTGCTTTGACATTGATGGGGCGTTTGTCCTGTGTTTGGCGGACTCCATCAGGAGGGAGTGGTGTGGAGAATCTACATGCTAAGGTCTTGTTTGTTCAGTGTAGTCTCTGAAAACCATTACTATTTTAGTTATGCTTCATGCTTAAGTACGTTTTTTTTTTTACAACTCAGCCTTGACAGAGATTTGAGCAGACCTCAGGATGAACTGGACTAGGCCCTTTCAAATATGTGAATTTGGCTCTCACAACATTTGTGTGAAAAAGAATCAGTTTTGTTTGGCTCTACAATCTGCCTGGCGCTATCTCAGACTTTGAGGACCGTGTCTTGTGTAGTGCCTTTTTTGTCTTGGTTTGAAGGGCTCTCCAGATAAGAACATCCCACAGCCACATGACCAGGGCTATCTGTGCATTGCACGGTATAGAATTAAAGGGCATTGCCTCATTCACTGCGGGTCACTCAGGGAATACGTTGGCCCGACCCTATCCTTGCTCCAACCTCTGAATTGGCTTCAATGGGAAATCTAAAATGGAGCTCCTGTATAGAGTCCTTTGTGCTGAAATGATGTCCTTCTACAGGGGTTACTGTAATAATGTATAGTTGTATGGCTGTTTTAAACCCATCAGTTACATCCCCTGTATGTCGTTGAATTATAAGCAACTGTATGTTCTTAAAATTGAATTCATTTTCTGCTTGGCATTATTCTTTTTCATATATTGATTACTGCCACTATCTTTTGTCGCCAACAAGATGAGGGGCCACAACAAAAATAAGTATTTATTAATGTATTTATTTATTTATTTACCTACCATGGTTTTATGATGCATGCATTCCATGTGTTATACAATTTTAATTGTAAATATTGTTTTACCTAAAGGTCTTCAAGGTCTTCCTTGAGTGAGTGTGTGTGTGTGTGTGTGTGTGTGTGTGTGTGTGTGTGTGTGTAATCAAATCTAGATCTTTTAATTGATGTACAGTTTCCATACCCTGCAGTACATATATGACACAAACATTTGATTACATATAATTACATAATTTGATACATTTATTTGATTGTCATATTAGTTGTCTCCTTTTGCAACAGATTTGTTGTGTGATGTCCTCAGCCTGTGATCCTGTTCTCTATTCAGTGGGACACATTGTATGGAGTGGGATCCTGATTACATTAGCGCTGATCAAAGGGTTTACTATGCATTTCATTGTTCAAGTGCGCTGTGACAAAATGGTCGCAAAACATAATCTGCAATGGCTGTGATACCACAGCAACAGGTATACATACAAGAGGACAAGCAGTTGTGTTTCTACGGAAATTATGCTTCTGCAATTAAGGCATTATTGAAAACAGAAGATAGAAGACAATCATTTATTTAGGACCTGTCTTTCCTTTGACTCCCATTGATTCAAAATGTCTGAGGCAGCTTTGTTAATTATCTGCTACAGTCTGATAACGCTGGTTATTCCTCAGCATGCGCACGCACCCACACACATGCATACACATGAACTTCATGAATATTCAATCTTTCCATGGTTATGACTGATCTGGGTATAGTTCTCTAAGAACTTCCAGTTGGAAATGTGTGCTCATCTGTGACCACAGCCCCTAATGTTGTCCATGCCGCTTTAATATATTTGTTGAGTAGAGATCCAGGAGGAAGATGTTGGGTCATCTCTGTGAAATAAATTACATGCACAGCAGTTGCGCTGCGACGACACAGTTCCAAACTGACCTGCAATTTATCAAACTCTTCTTGCTCTACATTGGTCCTGCTGTAGTTCTCTCTGTTGTCTGGTGCTGTGGTTTTGACCTTTGCACTCCTTACAATGAGTTGATTGTAATGTTGGCAATTTAGGAATTTAAGCTTTACTGTTGGACTCATTGTGGGTTTCTCTGGAGTGTCAGCTAAATGGCTGTTTTGTACTTGTTTTTCTGTCACATTAAAGCCACAATAACAGTTCAGTACCACTTTTGTATTGCATTCAAGTGTCACACCTCAACACTAATATGTGGCTCTGCCAGTGTCACTGTTGATACAGGCACAGATGGAGGGGATGTGCCCTAAATAAATATGTAAGTAACCATGCTGAGTTCCTGGTACTCCTGCTACTCATACTGATGCTATTGATTTAATTGCTCCTCTAAAGCCCAAATGTCTCAACTGAAACATTCCCTGGGTCCCTGTGTGAACTAGTCAGCAAAAGCAGCAGGTTATAGTTCTTAATTGTGAGCACCTCACTCTGTGATTATACCATCCATATTAACAGTGTCCTCTCATGCTATGACACTGACTTTCTTAACATTTTAACAAAATCTCAAGGCACACCTGCTCTCATTCCTTGGCACACCAAGTTACCAAAGCAATCCAGTTGCTATAAATGATGGTAATCTTTTGCATACATTGATGTCGTTGTGGACTTCAGAGTTGGCCGTATTCATGCTGCCATGTCCATTAAGTGTGTCTCACTCCCTGATTGCACCATTTGAATTGACAGTTTCCCTCTCTTGCAAAGGTTTGAGATTTAAAAAGATTTAAATTGACATTTAAGCTTTAACAAATGGTATACAGCAGACAGTGGCATGAAAGATGGGGACAGAGAGGGGATGACATGTAACCCACAACATCATGGTATGTGCCTCTGCCCACTGACCCCCAAGAAACTGAATGGCAATTGGCCATTTACTCTATAAGTAGACATTCTACTGAATATAGAAGAGCTAATAACTTACTTTTTACACCCAGAAGAGTAATGTCTCTGCATTTTTAAGGATGATGAATGTGATTCCTAATCCAGGACAACCAACTAGAGAGCACAATCCATAAGAGACTGTAACTGAATGGGGTCATCCAAAAGAAAAAACAAAAACAACTGGTGAATGTGCAGATACAGAAGGTAGCGGTTTTCTCTACTTCCTGTGTTTTTTGTTTATAGTAACATTACAGATAAATTAGTTTTGTACTTTATTTTTATTTTTATTATTTTAGTTTGAACTGTTAATATAACTTAACTTGAAGGGTTTTATTCTAAACTTGCTATTTATACATTTTTGAATTAATGTTACCTAATGTTCATTGTTAAATATAAAAAAATTACAATATATTATATCCTCTATTTTGTAAACAGAATTCTTAAAAATAGCTTAAACGCCAAATCATATTTCTTCGTTACTTTCAAGTGATCATTTTGTCAGACTAGGTGTCTTTCTTTCAAATGGAGGATAGCTCATTTCAGAAAGAACACAGATAGATGACATCACAAATCAACACCATGTTTCACTGCTTTCAATTCATGTGTAATGCAATGTCCTTGTATGTAGCATGTTAAGTTTTTGCACACTAGAAGTAATTAAGAGTTTTACTGAGATACTGCCACATGCAAAATTAAGGATTTCTTAACTGTCCAGACGTAGCCTACTGTACCTTTATCTCAATATAGGAGCATTGTGTCACCTGACATTTGACAACGACAATACGAATGAGATTTGAAATCAAGACATTTGATTTCAGGTGTTTAAGGTACACTGTTGTTGATCGTTCATTGTTAGTAGAGCTTGTAGTAGAGTCTGGCCCAATCAATGTGATCAGCCATGCACGGCCAGGTGTGTGGAGGCTCAGCGATGCACAGGGACAGGGTTTATAAATAAACCAAATAAAGGAAGGTGTCGTCAGTGACCCTTGAGATGTGGCTTTGGAGGGGCGAAAAGGCAGACGTTTATCCTGAAGAAACTAATAAAGCACTGTCTGTCAGCCGGGAGGTGAGTCAGCCCAGAGTAGCATCATTAGAGAGACGCAGCGCTCTGAGGGCCGATGACCACCACGCAACACCACACGTCCAAGCGAGACCACCAGGAAACACACAGAGCCAGCATGCTTACCATACAATCTGTTCTAGCAAAGAGCAGCTTCAAAGTCAATGTGAGGTCTAAAATAAGAAAACAATTATAGTATTTTAGTTTAGTTTAGTAAATCATTCATCTTATCAAGCATCTTTTGTTAGATAATTAAGTGTTAGGTTGCCAAAGCTGTCATTACACCTTTCACACACGAACAGTCTTCTAGAGACCCTATACATGAGAAAACCAGAAAATTACTATGCATCAACCTCTTTTCCTAAAAAAGAAAATACAACATATCATTAACCATCACTGATCTAGTCCAGCCATGCTTCCAGAAGTAGGCTTCAGACTTGGCTTTATTCATGCTGCCAAGTCCACATATGTTCATTGCTTTGCTGTGCAAGACTCTTTTCATTTTCTTCCCAATACCAGGCATTTTTCCTGCAGTCTTCAAATACTGATACATTTCTCTGCGCTGATGAGAGTCAGAAAGTGCTTGCCACCGCAGATATTAAGCAGAAGGCATCAGGATGGCATAGAATAGGGAGACCGCCCCTCAACCTGAGGACACAGGTTCAAGGATCCACACTGCTGAACGGTCCTTGACCATGACACTGAATTCAGCTCCAAGGGTGCTGTTCTGTAGCTGACCCTGTGGAGTGTGGCAAAAAGATGAATAAGGTATTACATTAGAAGTGAACAATTACACTTTTAATTTTGTTCGGGATAGCTTTTTATTTTTTATTTTTTGGTTTGGTTTATTTCACACACATATATGCAGATACAGAAATAATAATATTATTGTACACACACTATCTCTACAATAGGACTATGTCATATTAATAGTTGGCTTAAGTATCTCCACATTCAGCTCAGTTCAGATCTCCATAAATGAAAATACTTTCTCTCTCTCCATCCCTACTTACTCTCTGTCTCATTCCAACTTCTCTTTCTCCATCCTACTTTCTTTCTTTCCATCCCTACTTTCTCTCTTCTGATGTCTTTTCAACAAGCTGTTTATTGAAATGATGTTGCATTTAAATGACACGGTTGTCATCTTAAGTACCCTCTTGATGAGATCATATCTTTAAGACAAGATTAAATATGGTGTCTATATTTACAGGTTGGTTAATAATATGAAAGGCGAGGGAGGTGATCCAGTCTTGTGCTTACACTCGTCCCACAGAGCTACTTAACACCGAAATCTGACAGTTACAAAATGAACTGTCAATGAGTTACAGTTGGCATCATTCTGAGATCATCAGCTTGTTTTCTACCACAGCACACATATCCTCTTTAATCATCCCATGTGGGTAAAAAGGTAGGACATAGCATGACGATTCACACTCTATTCCCAGTGCTGCAAACTTTTCTGTTAAAACTGACCAAATGACCGGTCATTACACATTTTGTGGAGATGTGGCCTGAAAAAGAGGCTGTGAAGTGAGTCAGTCAACCTCCTTTTAAGGCTGGTACTACCTGGATTAGTATTTTACACAAAGAATTTAAACAGACTGATAGTAAAAGGTAGTTTACTGTTTACTGTTTACTGTCAAATTACTAAATGTATAATCCCAAATAATCAAAAGTATAAAGTGCAACTTGTTATTACTGATACACACCTTTGTAACACTAGTGCAGTAATGAATTAAAAGTTTGTTTCCAAAAGGCCTTTCATGACATTTGTGAGACATGGTCCTGGGTTGGAAGTGGAACAGCCTGTAAGTGTTCCAGCTTGAAAGAACTTGCTTTCTAGTATATTGTCCCTATAGTGTTTTTTCTCTGTCTCCACATTTAGATGGCCTCACAGTATTTATAGTTGTTCACCTTTCCTCTGTATGTCATACAAGGTCAATTGATTTGTGCTTTTGGCTTGTGAAAGGTCAAAAGGGCAAATGGCAAAGGTTGTGTCTCCTCTGGAAGAACTAGAGGAGAGGCTCTGTGGTCCCTCAGCCTCTGTGATAGTGTCCAATAAAACGCAATGGGGTGTCTTATAAGATTATGCCTTGTTATATTTAACTGATTTGTGCAAACAGCCATTAGAAATAAGGAAATTTGCCACAAAAAAAACCCTCTTATTAGCATGTGCACTTTGCCAGACTTCCTGTCAATGTTGAAGTGTAGAGGAATGAAGATGTCACCAGCAGATTGCTCACGATCCACTTCCCAGGTCTTGTCAGCATCCTTCGGCACATAAAGGAGGAATATACTGTACATACCCAGTGACTCAAAGCAGCTGGAGACCACGTGGGACTGCACTCTCCAAATCTTAATTGGTTAGAGTAAAATAATTTAAAAGAGGAACAGAATCGGTCCATCTAATATAGAATAGCGTGGTATCCACGATGATTCAACTGAATGAATCCATTGGTTAATTCGTCATTTTGGTCTCAAGTGTATCCTTCTTATCATTTGCATGAGATGTACACTCAGGAACACAATTCCGATCTACCCTGATTTTTATTGCCGCCATAGCCCCAGCCCTACAGCCTTAAGATCTGTGTCATAGATCCCTCCTGTGAGTAAGACTCTGACTCTGAGCTCACAGTAATTAGTATCACCAGGCGTTTTGCCATGTGTCAAGCCATAGTAACTGCTGAGCTCCATACCAAGTGCATGGTTACAAACCAGTCCCAACAGGCACGGTGCAGCTCTCCAAAAATTAATTGCTGGGCTTCTTGTCTGAGTGTCCTGAACCCAACCCAGGATTGTTTCAATGGGATCTGTCATTCCCCCTGTCCCCCTGTGATTGGATGGTGTATGGATGATGCGGTTCTGAAAAGGCACGCCGTCTGAGGGAGTGGATGCCTGGGTAAACTCTTAGCACATGGCAGCAGATGGTGGTGGGGAGCTCCAAGCATCAGGGGGTGGTCTGCTGTTAGCTAGAGATGATGGGGATGTGTTACCCACTCAATTTGAGGTGTGCTTGATCTCTCCTTCTTTCCTCATAAAAACATTATGAAGAGACCATTTTTCATCTCTGAATATCCTGAACATAATCACATCTCATTAAGTGTTCGACTAGTGGGGATGCCATCTATTCAAAGGGATATCATGCATCATTACATGGTCATGCCTGATTTGTTGATCAAGTCAAAATAAATCATTAGGTATTAATAGGATTCAGATCACGAGTCAGACGTCCCCAAATTATAGCCTAATGTTGATATGCAGTGCCCATTCTGCTTCGAGAGATGCACACCAACCCATTTTCCTTTTCCTCTATCTTTCCATTGTGTCATCATGGTGATGGGTTTTCGTCTTTGTTTCTAATTAAAGAGAGAGCTTTAGATGTATTGACTGTCTCAGATCACAAAATACCTCTCTTCCAATGCCTTTCTTCATGTCGTCATCAAAACGTCAATCCCTGATTAGTTCCATGCACATGCAGCCCCAAGCAACATGCATGTGGACCTGCTTTATTTAGTAACAAACAAACAAAACTACTAATAGAAAAAGAGATGGTGGTTACACTGTTTTTGGCATGTTGTTGATTCATTGATGCTTTAAAGAAGATTCTTCCTTCTTTCCTTCCTGATCTGTGATAAACACTCTCTTTTACGAATAAACTCTATCTGACCTCTGCTGACTGACACGTGTCAATAAACAAGTTTGTTTTCAGAAATACGAATCTCCACGTGTGCAAAATTTCAAATTCATCCCAGAGTGTGCCAGAAATCAAAAATCAAGTTCTCAATTATAATAGATAGTTTCCATAGTTACCGGGAGAATAGCAAAGAATGAGTCAAAGCTTCCAATTTAAACATGGCTTTTTACGTCATGTTTTTCATTGCTCTTATAGGAACAGACATTATGTAACACAAGACTGTTAATAAAGTTGAAGTTCAGGGACAATGTCACCACTCTAGACATAAGCTCTATGTCATTCTTGCCTTGATTGGATTTAATACCTCAGTCTGCTGCTTGACTTGCGTCCCCTTTACTGAGATATTTGGTAGCAGTTTTGTGGTGACTGAACAGTGAGTCAGTTTTCTCTGAAAAGTTGCTTCACTGTGCCATAACACACTGTAGAAAGAGAAGGCTCTTCCTCAAACATGATAAAATAGCAATATTATAATCACGGTTATTGTTATGCAGATATAAACACAGTTATGAACACAGCCATAATTGTTTCCTAAACTGCAGTTAATCATGGCATCATAATGGCAGCCTCACCAAAGAACGACTTCAAAGAGGCATTGTTGTTTTTTGTATCACAAGGCCAGTAGAGATATCACTGTATTATCTCTATATAAACTGAGGCATCATTGTTTTTCCTATTACAAGGGGTATTATACTTACTCTTTTACTCTGGTTAACCCTTACATTATACTTACTCATGGTACTGCACTTAATCCTTTAAAAAAGTACTTGGTGAGTTGAACATGTATTACATTGGGCTTATTGTTATTATTTATTATTATTGTAATAAAATTCAACAAGCTATGTCTTGCACATCATGACATGACAGAGTTTTCCTTTGATTAATTTAATACAAAGATTTGGCTATGAAGAAAGCAAATCAGCCAGGACACAGCTAAAGGGTCCTTTACTTGACATGTGAGGATGCTTGAAGCACAGGTTAATAATCTCTATTTCTAAAGTCTGCCCTGTTCCATGTATCAGCTTCATATAACATTGGTTGACCTTGTATGTTTGACATGGTTGATGGCCATTCTTATAGATTTGGCTAATCTAAGTTGATTGCATTCCCTCTTCTTAAGGATGTCATTATTGTAGCTCAGGTGTATCATTGCTGTGCTGAGCGTGTGCACTATACACTCCACTGGTAAGCAATGTAACAATACCCTCTTGTGTTGACTAATGCAGCTGCAGTCTCAATCTCAAACCTAGCTGAGTAGCATTTTCATTTTCCCTATCTGGAGATGGAAATATAGCTGGGATTATTTTATACCAAAGTCGCTATTATTAGGTTTCATTAAACATCTTATAATAGAAAATGCATAAAAGCATTTTTGATTGATAAAAATAAAACCCCAAAAGAGATTGTTGTGTGTGTGCATGTGTGCATGTGTGCGTGCGTGTGTGTGGTTGTACATACAACTGCTAAATAAAAATATTAGTAAATGTAAAGCTTCAGAGTAATTGAATGTAGAAACAGCCATTAAAAGTTTCAGTAAATGCTACCAACATGACAGTACGCCTACTGCATGATTATTGGGTTGAACAACTATATTCTGCATCTTTTGTGCAGAGCAAACAGTAAACCTCATGAAACTCAGTCATTCCTTGTGTTTGATCAGTGCCCAGGAATATTATCATATCCCTTTGATTGATTGATTAATTGATTGAGTTTATTCGATAACCATTAAAATACAAGGGGAATCCCTGAATAAAGAGGATATCCTCAAGTACACATTTATAAAATTGTCAAGGATAACACAATAAAGCTTGAAAGCTTATTTCCGTTGTGGTCCTTTACCTTCTAGCAGTGATTAATGAGTGAACAAAAAGGTATAAAGATGTTTTATTGTCATTTTAGTAACATATTGTGTCACATTATTCATGTTTACTTGAATACACGTTTTGTTAATTCATATTTTAATCATAGCTATACTTAAGCCATTGGTGTATAAGAGTGGAAGTCTATGTATCACTGAAATGGTATGTCCACATAATAGATGTAAATCAAATCTCGGTAAAAGCCCTGTGAGAATAGCCCTGGGGAGTAACAGTAAACGCATGTCAAGCCTGATATACTGGGCGGTGCTGCTACCATTTGACAATATGCCACCACACTCTTAGAAATATTTACCCAGGACCTGTTGGAATGAAAACTTTTCATGCTGAAAGCAAAATTACAGTAAATCAAATGCCTCACTACTGTATTTAAATGCTGATTGATTGGAGTTGTTTATGTGAATATGCAAATTGGCAGATTTGCCATTGAAGGAACATTTCCTCAAGTTAAACAATGCATTCCAAATGTGATAAAGAGCATCAGGGAATCAAGAATACTGTACATCACTTACATGCTATGAAAACAAGGAGAGGGCATACTGTATATATACAGTATATAGAAGAACACAAACAAATGTTTACTTCTAGGAGCAGTGAAGCAATAACATCTTATTTTTGAGGTTGAAAGTGAAACTCAGCCACTGATTTATATAATGAACCTTTTTCCAAGTGGCACCATATTGTGTCCGGTTATCA
>OMLI01022860.1:0-10453 GCA_900302605.1 Rondeletia loricata
AAGGATCGAATGTAGTCGTGAAATGCACATTATGCCCTGGGCAAAAGTGCCTATCCACGTCGGTGTCCTGTAATTCAAACTGTTGAGGGGCAATAAATATCAAAAGTTCCAAAACATCGATTGTGTTATTTGTATCGATCCACTATATAAACATAGTAATTATAATATCTACATACATGGCATTTGATTGGAGGCTAGTCTCACTTTGTCCCACAGCAACATTAAAATAGTTTAGATTTGTGTACATTGTTTATGTTAATAATGTATTGTATTAAGTGTCCATTTCATTATAATATTCAGATTTATCATAAATAATTGAACATGCACATGTATTTTATGTTCCGTTAAAGAGGGGTGGAGGTGGGGTCACATTTGAGCAGTAAAAAATTTACTTGAAAGTAATGCAATAGTTACTTTCTGAAGTAACTAGTTACTTTTATAATTTGTAACTGAGCAACTAATTTAGTTACTTTTTGGAAGAAGTAACTAGTAAATGTAACTAATTACTTTTTTTAAGTAACTTGCCCAACACTGCTGGAGACACCCCATCATCACTGGGGACAATCGCGGCTTTATACTAACCATCAAATTTCAATCTCATTTCACACATTTCCTTGTTTCAGAGGTAATGGAGAAAACATAATTCCTATTGTGGTCATGCTGGGGAGCAAACGTAAGGATGGTATTTGAACAAGTGATGGCTACAAAGTCTCCTGAGAGTCCCATGCACTTTTGTTGTGTGTTGTTAGTCATGTGTGCCTTTGTTGGATCTGACATTTCCATTACAGCTGGCCTTGTTTTCCGTGCTGAAGTGGAAAACCGTGTAGCAGATCTCAATCATGCTTCTGATGCGTTGTTTACTTTGTGTGTGTGTGTGTTTTTTTTTCTTCCAGGGGTCGGTACCTGGTAGCACTGGGGCGTTCTTGGCACCCAGAGGAGTTTACGTGTTCACAGTGTAAGGTGGTCCTGGAGGAGGGGGGTTTCTTCGAGGAGAGAGGCTCCATCTTCTGCACCAAGTGCTACGATAACCGCTACGCCCCCAACTGTGCCAAGTGCAAAAAGAAGATCACCGGGGTAAGGGCTGTGTTTCCTGTTTCTTTTGTATGTCTACAAATGATACAAACCAAAAAATACGGATTTAGTCTCCGTTTCTTAGATTCTTAAGACTCCAGTGAGCTAAGCTGTAACTCAAGCAATTTACAACCTTTCCTCCCCTCTTCAGGAAATCATGCATGCCCTGAAGATGACCTACCACGTCCAGTGTTTCAAGTGCGCAGCCTGTAAGACTCCCATCAGGAACGAAGCCTTTTACATGGAGGAGGGCGAACCCTACTGCGAGAGAGGTGAGGAGTGAAATGCTGCAATTAATCACACAACTCTGGAACTCCAAAAATGAGCCCAAACCAAAAATGATGCCTTTCCTTTTAAAACAGCGGTTGAAAATAATCTTAAAGGAATAAACGGCAAATTACCTCTTCTATCAAGAATACTGTGGTGGGATCCAAAGATGTTTACAGTAGGAGTTTCACATCGTGTGTTCAGTGTGTCCGTCTTAGTTCTCTACGGTGGCATGATGATGCTTTAGCACACCGTGTGTGTTTAGTAGACGGTACAAATGAGCTTTTTATAATATCAAAACCACTGTAGCGTACTACAGGGCTGATTCAGACCTTGACTTAAGCGCCGCACAGTGGTGCTTGAGTTGTTTTTTCCGTTTGGGCCACTTCCAACCCTGGAGTTACACACAAGGTAAGATGCAAACTTGGGATGATGAATATGGAAATCAAGGCGTCTCCACCTTCACATTACGATACGCAGATTCTGACTCTGACCTAAGTCCTTTTGAACGGTAATTTCCTTGCGCATTCAACACCCTGCAATATGTCAAGTGCTCCCATCGGGTTCCTGATGTAAAACGAGACCTGCATGATAATGAACAGCAAAGACATCAAATAGAATATTGTTGCATTAACCAGTATTATTAAAATGAATTAAATGTCAAAAAAAATCAACCACAACTATCTCAGTCTACTAAGTCATTTATTGAATTCTTGGAATGCATTTATACGCACGGACTGTCTCCTCTCACGCCGTATTCCCTCACTCATACACACTCCTAGAGTTTCATCTCACATACATCTTTAAGGGATTATAAAAAGATACGTTTATTTTATTATGTTTTTATCCAATCAGTTTCCCAAGGGCAAGTATCCAATTCAATTTTCGTGCGCGGTCGTTCTAAACCTGATTTAAAGGCAGACTGTATTTAAAGGTAATGCCTCAGCAGAAAGACATGAAAAGTCCCGCCATAGTAATGGAAAGGAAAAAGAAGCCAAGGTATTGAATAAACCTTTGCACAAGCGAAGGCACAACCAACAATCCTCAGTGTGCACATTGAATAGTCCAAACACGCAGGTCTCAAGCTGTGTAAGACCCCTCGTAACTTAATGAGTCAGGCCCGACGCATGAATCATGAATCATGAATCAGAATCAGAATCAGGCCCAAAGAACATGAACACAGAGGTGAAACTGACATCCCGTCACACAACATTAAGTTAGTGAAAGAGCTTATTTGCCCAAAGGTTGGTGTATACATTAAAGTAATCGGATATAAACTTCTAATGATGGACTTCCCTTCTTTACTGTGAGCGGATAGCAAAGTCGAGTATAGTGCCGACTACATAACATAAGCTGTGGTGCGAAAATAGAAAAATGCACCTAGTGAATGATTTAGTGTTCTTGTGAGTGTATGTTATGATAAAGTTGTGTTTCCGCTGAAAAAGTACCAGCACTCTGCGAGGCCCCTCCTCCAGTTTGGCTTGAAACCATCTGTTGCAGTAACATTTTCAAAGTGATGCATCCGTTTTTCTTTATCAAACTATTTGTGAAACAATCCATTGTAGCGTTATTAGGGGTTGTAGGGGTTTGGTCGGGCCTACATCATGATTCTCTCGCCGCGTCCCACAGTCCATCAAGATGCGTGATGTTTTCATCTGCTGTAATCTATTTAGCCCCAGTTTAGTTTATACGTTTCTCTATTGTTTTTTATGAATGGTGTGTGTCGTTCTATTGTGCTGTAAATGATTTAACGGGTCAGCGTGCCTCTCCCCCACTACTGAGGCTCAGAAGTGGATTGCTGCTTTATCAGAGGCGAAGCCAGAACCTGAGTACTCGTACTCTGAATAATGCCTTTAGCGTTGATAAACATTCTGCCGCCTCAGCATCTTTCAGGGATTGGGCAGCTCTCACCCACTCGCTCTTGAGTAGCCTGACACTTTCCCCAGAGTCACTGTAATGAAAAAACGAGTACAATCCAGTTAAGTATCTGGAGCAATTTCCCCTTATCCTAATCCCTCCCTTACAGTCAGGAAGCACACCAATGCTCAGGGGGTGGACAAAATAATGGAAACACCTAACAATTTCAAGTATCTAATAAGGAGAAGGGCCAAGTTCAGTCCTCCTTCAGCGCCGCCATACAAGTCCTGAACTGTGTGTAGTGGGGCCTTTCTTCAAGAAGGAAAGCCTCCAGTTTTTTGAGGGATGGAGGTGGAAATCTACTTCACACTCCAAAATGTCCCATAAAGGTTCAATGATGTTTAGATCTGGTGAACAGGGAGGCCATGGAAGGTGTTCATCAAACCTCTTTTGAATTTGTTTTTGTGTGATGATTAGTTTGCTCTGACAGAGACCTTGCTGCTGAACCTTATGGTTATCTCACGTCCTTCCTCCTCCCCTTCCTCCTCCCCTCCCCTATCCACTCGTCACCTTTCCTCTCCTCGCCTTTCTCTCTCCAGACTATGAGAAGATGTTTGGCACTAAGTGCCATGGCTGTGACTTTAAGATTGATGCCGGAGATCGGTTTCTGGAGGCCTTGGGCTACAACTGGCATGATACGTGCTTCGTCTGTGCTGTAAGTCATTTTGATTGATATGGCTCCCTGTGGGCCGCTCTCTGCCCCGTCTCTTCTGGCTGTCCCAGCACAATGCCATCCCAAAGATCTGCTCCAAACTCTCAACCTGGATCATTTCTCTCTCCCTCTCTCTTTCAACCTGTCACCTGCAGTCTATCACTCACTCCTTCTCTCTTTCATTCTGTGGAGAATACAGACAGTAAATAAAGTCAAATACATAATGTGCACCTGCTGGTCAGTAAGAAGCTGCATTTTATATTCTCATATTGGCAACCATAAGGTCTGATATGCACTCTATCCCCCTACCCCTGTTTCTCTCTCTCTCTCTCTTTCTCTCTCACTCTCTCTCTCTTTCATCTCTAAAGCTCTGCCAAATCAACCTGGAGGGGAAGACGTTCTACTCGAAGAAGGATAAGCCCCTCTGCAAAGGCCATGCCTTTGCTCCAGTGTGAGCAAGAGACAGACGGAGAGAGCTTCTTCTTCAGAGGAAGGGACACTCCTCTCTCCATCCTCTGTACCCCACTCCGCCCTCCGGCACAGAAACACACTCACCGCATCTCCTCTCCTTTGCCAACCACGCATCTAGTTAAACTCAATCAAATGCATCCTGTATTTGATCTTTTAGCCGTTTTGTTTCTGTATTTGAGACTTGATACCAGTTTCACATACTGTCCTCATGTTACTGACTGTAATACCAAGTGCAGTGTTTGGAAATGGAACTGGTCAATGAGTCATCACTAACTGTAATAAATCACCTGTGGCTTGTTGACTTTTAAGTCATTTTTCGATGGTTATTGTAATGCTATTGGGCGTTAAAAGATGCCACTTCAGTTCATCTAGATTTGCTTGTACTTGTTAGTAAAGAATTGTTATTGCTCGACTAATCTCATCCTTGTTCAGTAAGTTGAAGTAAGTATCCTCCAAGTTGAATGAGTCATTTAGCCTTTAATAGTCTAACATACACTTAAAGCCCATCCAGGACCCTGGCCTACTCATTGGCTCATACTGCAGTAGCTATTAATGTAATGGGGGTCTAGTCAAGCAGAAAGGGATGCCCTGACCGTAAGCAGTGACGGCTTCACGCATCACTTTGGCTCTGGCAAATTGGAGCACGTGCTTCATAACAGTAATGTTGAGTCATGTAATAATCCTTAATTGTGGGGTGACGGTAATAGTGTGTTATTAAATATGTTTTACATTCCACTAAGGCAAGGAGATTGGTTGAAGCTTTGAAATTCTAGATAGAAATTATTGGACATTTTGCTGTAAGAAAAAAGAATACTGTATGAAAGTCAACTGGTGTTTGTATCCCTCATGTTACTATAATATTGTGAATGTTATCCCTGAAAGTACCTTCATGTCATGGTTGGATATGTATTTATATTGTTTCAAAATGGGCCTGTAAGTTGCTGTTTCATGGCAGAGAAGTTTCAAATAGAATAATTTGTTAATGTCATGTATTGGGGTAGAACATGGAGATAAAGTGCTTTTTGGATGTGAAACCATCTGTAAGATTTTCAAATGATTGTAATGTTTTGGCCCTCTCTGCTCTCATTAACACCTGCTCCTGAAAAGATAGGATTATGATAGATTTGTTTTTGTTTTTTGTGTGAAAGTACAGTATAAGTGGTGCCTTTTTAAAATCAAGCTTTGCAACTGTAAAATAAAAACCCTAGTGAATCCTTACATGTTTTAGATGCAAGAAATAATTTGTGCAATTTATAGACATAGGAGCAATACTGTTAGAGCCATTTAATCAATAAAGTGGTTTGTTTGATTTTCAATAGTATTCTACTCTAATTCTCTGATTTAAGGATGATGATTAAAAACAGTGATGAGTCTTTAAGCTTGGCAGTAATATAAACCCGTAATCTAACATTTATTGCTGCATATATATATATATGTGCATGTCCTTAAAATAAAAATGTGTTAATAAGCAATACAGTGATGTCATTTTTCAAGTAAAAGATCCAGTCCTTGATTTAACAATATATAATTTATTTACAACAATTTCAGGTTGAATTACTATACATACCTTTCTGAAATTTCATAGATAGATATATATACATAAGGCCAAGTAAATACTTGAAAGCACTTAGAAACGAATTTCCAAAATTCTACCCACAAATCCATATCATTGTCCAAAAAGTACAGAAAATCTCCCTTAGCAGAAGTTTTTCCATTGCCACAAAAGTTTTGACAACAATTTACACTGACGATAAGGAACACAAAAGGTTAAAAAACAAAAACCAATAAAATAATTATACAATTGCATAAGCGCTGTGGCATGTTATAAATACAGCATTTTTGACTTGCAGAAAGGCAAGGGACATTGAATCAAGGAACTAAATAGAAAACCTTTCACAAGTACAGAAGTCTATTATTCTCAGTTCAAAAAGGAAACGCAAGTCAGTCAGAGTGACAGGTAGGTAGGTACGCGCACGCACATACATGCGCACACCCAAAAACACGCACACACATCCTTGACACTGAATAGTCATGAGGGACACAAAAAGAAGTACAGTTGTGAAATGTAACAGTTTCCCCCCTCATCACCTAGGGGTGAAATTATAAACCATTGAACAAAGCATGTACGTTACTGACACTAGTCTTACACAGAACTATCTGGCCAAGATTTCTCATGTAGGGAAATGTATTCATCCTACATAGTGTGTTATGATTTTGTTAGACAGGTTAGGTCTGCAGATAAATGTTGCAGCTGGTGAATTACATTACGGAAATGTGCTTAGAAAACACATCCAAGACGATGAGAGGGTGATGAAATTTCACACACAATCTGACTGTACAACTGTCATGGCTCATCTAATCGTGCTGTGTTAACACTGGCTTGTGTCAGTGTCAAAGAATTTGTGTCCTCTGTCTCCAATTACTTTCCACATAGTTCCAGTGTACTGATTCACAAAGCATTAGTGACATTTTCCACCTTGTGTTTAAATGCTTACAGTATATAGAAATAATCAGGTAGACGTATGCAGAGTAAGGACAAACAAAACACGTATAGAAACTTCTTGTAAAACAGTCTCTAAACCCTTAACACTGCAAAAAGTCTTCACTGCTAGATCGCCAAAGAACAGTATATAGGCAAACACGTCACGGTTCAGACTTGACAAATGTTGCGCCAGTTAAGTGTCTTTTTTTTGGCTTCATATTAAAATATAATTTACATTTCTTTACAAAGTGATAAAATAAACTTTGACATATATTACTGCTTGAACAAATAGCATGGACTTGCAACAACAGCAAGGAAATGAGAGTAGTAATGATTTTGATTGAAACTGCATAAGCTAGACACATAGGAATGCTGATTTATTCTATACTGGTTGCAAATAAAACATAATGCTGAAACAATGTTGAAATGGATACAATATGAAGATGTAGTGGCCTCAAATGGTATTCATAAAACTTTGGTTACCAATTCTGCTGATATACAGTATGTAAAGTGACAGCACACAGCTGGTGTAGAAAAATTATTTACATATTACATGTGAGGATGATCTATTTCAACATGAAAAATGCGAGATTTAAGGTGATATCACCATGTTATCTGAAAAGGGCTTGATCCAAAGGTTTCTCAAAACAAAAAAAGGTAAAATTGTTCATTTCATGGCATCTCTACAACAAATCCTATTGGTATACGTTGCAGTTGGTCAAGAGGAGGCATGTTTAATGGAATGAAAAGAAGAGATACAGTTTACAGGTGCTGAGATGCCATATAAAACCAAGCAACTTTAAATACTTTTTTAAAGAAAGAAAAAGAAAGATAGAAAGAAAGAAAGACATTTTTGTGACTATAAGACAATGAAACATAAACGTACATTCCAAATATCTGACAATCATAAAATACGCTCCAGTTAGTCTTTCAAGGTTCGAGCCATTTGAACTGGTAGCATGGAGTAGGCGAGCTGCTTTAATAAGAAGGGTTTTAATGGAGAGGGTTCTCTTTGCAACTTTGACAGACAACTTCACATGCGACCCTGAGGCAGAGGGAGAGAGAACTATGGCTAATTTGGGATTACTCACAGCTTCTGACACTACTAGTAGTGAACTAGTGGAATTAAACATACACTGTGTTGTGAGGATGCCGACCTGACAGATCCATCCATAAACCGTGACCGAGTAAATTAATGCAAAGTAGCAAAATATTGAGATCAAATAGTTGCAGTTAATGCTTTGTTGCATACATTTTGTGGATCATTTTTGCCGTCTTGGCAAAAAAATAAAAATAAAACTTCTAAGCATTTCTGTAAGCAGAGGCATGACACTATGAAGCCACTCTAACGTTCTCTGAGAGGCAGGCGTTTCACTGGCGTGTGACCTCCTCTGTGCCACACAGCAAATGTGGAATTCCCACCAACAGTGCTTTATGAATTATAAGAGCAAAGCTGCATAACTAGTCTTTGAATGTGAGTTATTTGGTGAAGATAATTTGTTGTTGTCAGATTTTCGGTGGGAAGTGCTCTGCATTATTCATACAGGAGAATAAAATCTCCTGTATACTTCCCTTTTGGCTATGTTTCATGTTTAACATCCTTTCTCCCACAGAATTAATGTAATCAGGAGGAAATGTCATTTTAGAAATTACTTTTGAAGACAGTCACTATTAAGATACATGCAGCTACGATGCCTTTCCGCCCTATGGCTCCTTCATAAACGGTGGAATTTTAAACGGAAAACACTACAATGAAGTATGGGTAACATAAGATTTGAAATAAACTGGATGGATCAAAGTCACAGGCTTTAAATAGAAATGGCTTCTGAAATATGACTTTAGTGAACACATTACTCACTCCTCCCTCAAAAGTTCAACGAACCCAAACCCCACATATCGATTTAGAGCCACGAAAACTGCAGAGCGTCTCACAGAATCAAGATGTTACATTCACAGTAGTGAAGTAGTAGACTTAAAAACAGACAAACAAGATGAGACGGGTTCTGGGGCTCTGACGTAAAATCTATTTTTAAACCTGCAAGTCCGTGATGTGCTACAGCTTTTCCCTGTGTGTGTGTGTGTGTGTGTTTAGAAACAGATAACGACACATATGAGATACACACCTATACCATGACACTGGGTTTGGGAGTGGACCCTGATGACCTTGTCGAAATGTGTTCCATGTCTGAAGTAATGGCGTCTAATGAACAAGCCAATTGCATAAGTAGCCTGCTCTCTTCTACCTGAAATGACCGGCACAGGGCTAGGTTGTTGAAAATGTGGACAGAACTAGACTCCAATCGCATGACCTTCTGTCATTTCCCTCTCAAGTAGAACCAGGGGCTTGGACTAGTTTAATCTCTAATTGCCCCCCAAACACGAATCTTTGTCTTTTGGTTGAACATAAAGGGCTATTTTCCGTTCAGCTTTATTGTGTTGCTTTTACGAATACATTTCGCGCACACACTCATTTAGTTTGACATTTTAAGATTTAGATTCTTCTACAGGGGAAAGGGGGACATGCACCTACATTAACCCTTTACTTTCCTATCCTCTCGTGTGACGTAGAGGGGCATTGGGACAGCTCTGCTCTTATATTCTTCCCCCTGCTGCAGTTATTGTTGTGTTGTTGTTGTTGTTTCTGTTGTTGTGTACTGCACTTTACTCTGTACCAGTCTCTCCTCTTCTGGGTTAGCATTCGCCATCAGAGACCAGGAATATCATGGCTTCCTGTTTGCCAATGTCAGCCATGACAGTGGCCAGCTGGTTGATGTTCCCGCTGTGGAAATGCTGTGCCTCCCACAGGTCCAGAATCACAGAGGTTGGGCTCGCTTTGGATGCAAAGAAACTCATGTGTCTGCACAGAGGAGGGCACAGGACAGGAAGACAGACAGGAGCAGAGAGGAGAGGACAGAAATAACAGTGCGAGAGCAATGAGACACTTTTATGAAATCATGTTATGCACACATATCAAAAGTTACGGTCACTCCTTTTATTCTCTACACCCACATAGAGTCTTAGTAAAACTGTTATCTATTATTTTATTGTGCTACTGCATCTTGTAACTCTATCAATGCCAAGTTTTATTGTGTTATATTGCTACATCCCCAGATGTTGTGTTGAAGCACTAAATAAAAAAATCATAAAAGGTACACAGCCCTTGAAAACTACCATCAAATACAGAATCTCAAGCAATTTTATTTGAAGCCTCACTGATGTGTAAGAGCATAAGCCTCATTCTTTTTCATTTGATGTTGAAATTGGCCCTAAATCCCATAAAGTAAATCCTATATGGACTTTCACAGTTAAGTCGGAAGTGACCTTTTCCATTTTAGGGGCAGAACCTTTACGATCAAACCCAGTCACTGACAACAAAGCAGTGGTCCCTGCCAGCTGTATATTTGATGTTGAGTGGGACCTGATCCCTATGGTACCTGAAGACGCTTGTTCGATTTAATGGCCTTTTTCTGTTCTCCAAATGTCTGGGGCCTTTAACTTTTATGTAGAGCACACGTGATACAGAAAAGGAAAAAAAAATAGCATGAACCCTTAGCACTACGGTGGATTGTGCTGTTCAAGTGTGTTGCGGGGTG
>OMLI01022869.1:0-12034 GCA_900302605.1 Rondeletia loricata
TTCAGACTATCCAGTCTAGCTTTGCAGTTCTTTGAAATATTTCCCCCCACACTCCTCTTTGTGTTTCTCCACCAGGCATTGGGTTTCTGACTGTATGCCCCTCTTCCCTTTCATCCTCCCATCTTTGTCTTTCACACAAACAAAAACACACATACTCATCCCCTTCCTCTCACCCCTCGCCTGCTTTCAGAAGCTCCAGTGCTGAGTGTGTCTGTAGTGACACAGCAGGACTCCCTTCTCTGGCTGGCAGTGTGTGACTACAAAGGCGAGGGTGTCGGGGCAGACCTTGCCTGGATCCTTCCTGAAAATACCACAGGCCAAACATCCCTGCACTCAGAGTATGAAGGGCGCATATTGAAAACCAGGCTAACTTATCAGTTTCCACTGGCCCTTCATGAGGGGCAGGGCCTGACCTGTGTCAGTCAGTATCAACATGGAATAACAGAGAAGAGGACAATACACATCCCCAGATACTGTAAGTGTAGAGAGTATCAGAACATCGTTACACATTGTGAAAGGGAAACCTAATTAGAAAAATGTAAATCATTTTGAACAAACATTTTGAAAAATCCAGAGACTGTTGAGAAATGTAGTCAGGTTTAGTCAGCTTAGTTCATTTGGAGGCTTGCACTGAACTAAGGCGTTTCACCCGACTGACCTGTGCAGCTTTCCCCCTACAGACATCTCCTCTGTGAGAGTGCTTAACCACACGACTCCTTTGCAAAGTCGCTACAGTGGCGAACCCGCCATACACAGACTGGCTCTCCAGGAGACCCTTCACAGCCAGAGGATATTGCTCCGTGTCAGTGGCAACGTACCAACATACAACCTCACCTGTCAAAGGTGCCGTAGCCTCTCCAGTCTCCCACTTTCATCCTAAGACAACATCAGTAAACATGGTGCACTGGAGAGTCTTATTTTCTCCCAATCAGCCTTTTGAAGGAGCTAATACACTAGGAGCTAGGGAGTTATTAAGAATGATAAACTAGGCAGGTCCTCTTCCTCTTCTCCTTCTTTGTCTTAAAGGAAAATCCCACCCTCGGATCCTCTTACACTGTAACGTATCATCAGTCTGTGATGTTCAGTGCGTTCCAGGAGTTATTTATTGTAATTTACCTTTTTGGTGGACCCACTTTCCCTCAGCCTGCCTCGTCTACTTCTACTTCATTTAGTGATTTCATACATTTCCCAGAATGCCTTTCAACAACCCGCACAGAGCGAGCCTGAACTTGTTCCATTAAGCTGTGAGTTATAAGCGTAGGTGGAGAGAGCAATAGTGAATAGTGATAGCGATAGTAAGAGCAAGAGAGCGAGTTTTTTCCAGTTGAGAAAAAGTGAGAGTCATGTGTTGTGGCTGCATTGCATTCTGGTCTATTGACATTTCTGTCAGTGGAGAAATTAGTATCTCTGCCTCTTCTACCATTTTCCGTATTAGCATACATAATGGGCTAATTTGTGAGAGCAATGTTTCCTGACCATGTTTTATCTAAGCTTTTAACATGAAATTAGCGGAGTACCACAACATTGCTTGAGTTGCGGTGAGGGAGAGGCAGTGTGCATTGGCACCACAGCAGCCTTTTTATCAGAGGGGATGAGCGATGCATTAAGCTCTCTCTCTCGAGACCACGACACTTCTATCTTTTACTACATGCTTTCATAAATCCACATCTGGAGTTGTGCAATAAGCCTAGTTAAAAGATGTACCCAGTTTTGTCCTATGCAATGAATTCTTGAAGAAATGATTCTTGATTCTATGGCATTAATTAAAAGACTCGTTCAATTAAAAGACACTTGTGTTTCAGGAGTGATGGCTCACTTGTCCAAATGGAAGGGGCTGCACTGGTCTTCCAGTCAGAGGTCACAGAGCAGGACGAAGGCCTGTACACCTGCCATGCCTCCTTCTATCACCACAAGGCCACAGTCAACATTCAAGTGGAGGTCGTTTGCAAGCACGAACAGATTTGTAAGTGCCTACCATTCTTGTAGTATCCTCCATCTGCATTAGTAACGCAGCAGGGTTAAATGATAAAGATAGGCATTTTACTTTACTCAAGGAATTGTCATCACTTTGAAAACTGTGCCAAGGTTTATTATCGGCTTCTACTTGGTTTTCTTTAACGTTTGTTGATTTGTGTACTGTCTGTATGTGTGTGATGCAGTGATGCTGGCCTTGATCTGCATCTCTTCGGCCTCAGCCATTACTCTCATCCTCATCATCACTCTCTGGGTGTTCTGGTGAGTTAAACGCCGCTGCGGGTGACAGGTTGCAGCTCGGCAGGTGATCTGTTGATGGGTAAATGAGGGCAAGGCAGCCATATGAAACAACACAAACAGGAAGTGTGGATCGTTAGCCCATCTCACCAAAACCAAAGTATCATGCTACTATTCACAAACAGGAAGCAGTGTGGCTCGAGCAGACAGGTGCCTCTGCCACCACAGCTCTAGTAGGCAGGTAGCGGCTGTTCCCTCTGTCTGTGTGGTAAGAACATTTATTTTCCAATTTCCTGTAGTCTGTCTTTTAGTGGTAATTTCAATCTGCTCTTAGTTGGTCTACTATTACCAACGCCACATTGCTGTGCAAGAGCAATGATAAAAGTTTCAAAAACTCTATCATCTATCATGAAATTGGAAAATCAGTTGTCTTTTACGACTGATAGGGGATACCTGCCGTGGTCCTAGACCTTTTTATGGTTTCTACTTCTAGAAGTTTCCACATTCCAATCTAACTTCTCTCAAGTAGTGTATGTCAAGACCAGATCAGGCCTCAGTGTGCAGAGATGGTGAATAGAGGCACACTGTGCAACACAATAGTGGTTCAGAGGCTTGCTTCTCTGGTCAGAACATTTGGTCAAGGTGCCATTGGTGGAGTGAGCCTCTGTCCCATTACCCTTGTTCCAGTGGGAGGGTCCTGTCAGGCTAATTTGGGAAGGTCAGTCACACAGCATACACTGAGAAAACATGACGCCCCAGGAGAAAAGCTATTTGGGGATTTGCGTCGCCAGTGCTAGGAACACTTTTTGACAGGAGCAGGTCTTCATTGGCATGGTTTATGTCACTGGGGTCATGATGTATGAGGTGAGCTACTGCTTCTGACATCAGAGACGTCAATGATGATGATGAGTCGGGTCACCACTCTTCTCCATTGATATTCCTGTCGCATAATGCATCCACACTGTTGGATTAAGTCACAGTGCCACCTAGGGGTGTTGTTCAGCCCTACAGTCCCAAACAATACAACAATTCACAACAGGATTATTCATATCATGAATATAAACAACCCTTTTAATTTTGTTTTTCAGTAAAAGAAGTAATGGGATTCAATCTAAGGTATGACCAAGTTCTGCCATGTGAACCTTGCCATTTCTCTGGTTTTGCTCACCATATTATTATTACACACTTAAGCAACCAACATTAACAGCTTGTGGACATTTTTCTTCTACCCTCCTTTTCTCTTGTGGCTGCACATACAATTCAATATCAGGAGTCCCTTTCGGCCTTGACAAGTCTGATGCAGGACCCTTGCTCTCCTGAGCTGAAGAAGGCAGCAGTGCCGGGAGGAGACAGCCAGGAATATGCCCAGCTGGTCAATTACTCCATAGTCATTGACATCAAAACTACTGTCTGAAAAACAGAGCAGTACTTCGGATTCCACACGCAGCTTTACGTTGCTCAAAGACCGTAAATGAGGGTTTGGTGGCACATAGAAAACAGACTTGTTCATCGTTTCAGTGTATTTTATGACTCACACAGCTGGTGCAGTAAAAACCCAGAATTTGGAGATGAAGCATTTTCTGTTTATGTAGGCTACTGAGGCATCTAATCTTTTTTTATTTAGTTATTTGATAGAATTGCATTATTTTAAATACACGTTTGCACTTTTTCATTTTACTTGAATTTTACATTGTGGAATTATGTGCATTTTAATTTCAGGTAACATTTTGTTTTGTGATTATATTTTGTCTATGTCAATAAAGTGATATGAATATAATTTTCTTTGAATTTTCTCAGTCGTATCCACATTTGAATTGTGTATTTTAACATTGGTACAATTGACAGAAGAACACTACTTTTATGGGAGAATAATGTAAACCATGTTGTATCGGCTAATCATTTACTGTAACATATCAACACATTTCCAGATTTGGAAGATGTTGCCCAATGGACTGACAGGCTTGGATGTGACTTTCACACCAATTGCCCTTTTGTGTCTATTTTTAATAGCTCATGATCAATTGGTGTGACAACACTGAAATACCATTAATACAATCACTCTATAACATATGATCAAGATGCAGACAGACTGAACTGAAGCTCACCATCATCGTTTGCAGACAGCACAAGGTTGCAGTGTCATTACACCCTCTTGTGGTAAATGACTATGCATACAACTGAGTGAAAAAGGTTTTATCATCACAAAAACAAGATGTTAGTTCTCATTTTAGTTTCTCTCAGAAACTCTCTACCAAAATTTCCAGGCAGCCATGACAAGATTCCCTCACAGAACAGGGTAATATCATGTTATCTTTGCATGTCAGGACGAAGCAGAGACAGCTGTCAAAGCTAGTGCTAGTGTATTCCTGTGCACCTAGGTACCATGGATGTATTAAGCTAGCTATAGTGCTTATTACATACAGACACGAGAAGATGAATTTTAAAAACGTATATTCTGCATCACTGACCATCATAAAAGTTTTTTTTTTACAAATAATTTTAAATGCATTTTTTCATATGAAAAGCGCAACATTTAAATAACTTTTTTTCTTTTATAAAAGGTTCTACATCAGTGGTCTGCATCCCATGTGCCATCTAGAGCCATGTGTATGGAGGTTTTCATTCCAACCAAACACTATATCAGCTGATTTCACTAATTAGCTCAACTTCAACCAGAGAGGAGGAACTGCTCTGTGAAATCAACTGTAGTAGTGTTTGGGCTCTCGATGTCACATGGCTGCAGACCACTGCACTACATGAAAGATTAACATAACATTTAACAGTGATCATTAAATTCTGTTGCAATCTGTTGATAGAAAGCACATTACACAAGCTGGAAAACAGCATTTGACTGATATATTTAGACAAAATTGTACAACTACTGCCTTTGAAAAACAGTGAACACAAGATGCATAGTGCTTTTACATTTTGATTAACAGAAACAAATGTGTGAAAAATTGCAAATGAAGTCCTTTCACTTGTCATCTTTTCTTATACACACATGGCTTCAGCTGCAGTCCTGAATTCTTTACATTTTCTGGAGCGTCTCCTGTCTTCACAAATTCAAAAGAGTAGAAGTGACTGTTCTTTATATCCTAAAGAAAAAATAAATAAAACACAATAGAATTAAAACAACCACAAAACACTCATTACATGCAATCATTGGCTAGGTTTACATGTACAGAGTAACCCGGCTATTAGCCATACTCCAGTTAAGGTCTTATTCGGGTTAAGCTGTTTACATGCACCTTTGATACCTGATGAGCCTCCGTGTTACCATGAATAAACCAGTTAACTGAATATTCCTGTCTTCCTGGGGTGTCCTGTCCACAGATATAACAGTCCGCCCCCAAAAAAGTATAAAAAGGTGCGAGCAACTTACTTCTAATACAGAAATGATCATTTCTAATAAAAAAATGATCCCTGTAGTAATAATAAATATTGCTTGCCACCATGTTTTTTGTTGCCATCAACATGTACCCATAACGCTGTGCGAGTCTGAGGTTGTGCAGCTGGCAAAAAACAAAAGTGAAGATGTTTCCATGCCACAGTACAGTAGCCTGTTTAATATTGGAGTATGCCAGGAATTTTAACCTGGGTTGTCATAATCAGAGTATGAGCTTAACAGGGTTATTCTAACCCAGTTATAATGTTTACATTCATCAACCCAAAACCAGGTTAACTGAGTAACTGACAGGACGTAATTCTCTGTGCATGTAAACGTGGCCTGTTATGACACCTTGTATGTTGCCTTACCTTGGACACCATCTTGAATCCGAGACTTGCCAGTGCAGACAAGAAGCTCCGCACATTTTCAAATCTACTCGCCACTTCTGCTACTTTAAGGACACCCCTGCAATAATTGTGTAGAACAGTTACAACATACAGTATACATACTAAACTTAAAATTTGTATACTGAATCAAGATAACATCTTTTACCCCATCACCAAGACACGATTGGCCTCCACTAAAAAATCTGCCAAGTTGGTTCCCATAAGAGAAAGGCAGAACACGGCAATGTCCACAGTGCCATCATCAAGAGGGACCTGTACAGGGGGAGAATGCATGTTTTATGACAATCACAAAGACAGTGTACAGTAGTTAGCAAACACAATCACAATCACAAATAGCACACTCACATTGGCCATGTCACAGACGGTCACAAGATCACAGGTAGGTGCCAAGTCAAAGCTGTGCACTTTGTTCTTTACGCTGCGGGCTATCTTGCAGTCCCCGCAGCCGAAGTCTGCAACCACTAGAGAGGCAGGTCTGAAACAAATAACAGATGTGTCTAGAGTCACATGACATGAAACTTAAAGGAATAGTTCACCCCAATATGAAAATTAAATCATTATCTACTCACCTCCATGTCAGTCGAAACTCCACTGACGTTTGTAGGACACCAAACACAGTTCCATCTCCCTTCTCCCAAACTATTGAAGTTAACAGGGTCATCTTTTTACAGCTAAAAAACAATGCATAAAATGTCTCTCCGAACCACTCATGCAGCTTTGTCTCCTATATTTTCCACACTGACAATGAGTCTTCCGCCAGAGCGCTGTAGGCTGCACGCAACCAGAGCATTATCAGTGAGCAAAATATAGGAGATAAATGAGGTAAATATTCGGCTTTTGGACACACGGTTAAATTGTTGGACACAAAACACTTTGATGGACATTTTATTTTTTTGGAGCTGTAAATAGTTAACTTCAATAGCTCTGGTGAAGGCAGAGATGGAACTGTGTTTGGTGTTCCTAGAAACTTAAATTCACTTTCAACTGAAATGGAGGTGAGCAGATAATGATGGGATTTTTATTTGGGGGTTAACTATTCCTCTCTAAGAAACCAAAAACGGAACATTCTATGTAAAATATTTCAATGAGTAAGTAATGCTGTAAAATGTCTCACTTTTCCCGAATGAAAGAGATAATAGCATCCACTGGATTGACCGGCCATCTCTGAACCTGTGCAGTATAGCCCTTGTGGTAGATCACAAATGCCTGGGGATCCTGCCTGAACATGCGTTTTGCCTCACCGCTGGACGTGCTGTACAAAACCTCATTAATGTAGCGGAAGCGAGCTGCCTCCAAGCGCAGCTCCATGCGGGACCTGAGGGATGCAGAACGGTCTGCTGCGGCCTCTTTCACCTCTTCCTCTGCGAGTGTCACCTTATCCTCTGCGGGACTCTCCTCTTTGTCTGGTTCCTGGCTGTGGAGCAATTGCCAGAGCTTGTGTCTTTTGCGACTCTGTTCTTTGCTCGCCTCCAGTTTGAGTCTTTTACTAGGTCCTGGGTGCTGCTGCTCATCTGTGATCTCCCCATGAGGTTCACCTGCTTCCTGTTTCGATCCATCACCAGAGGATTCACATGCACCTTTCATAACATGGTTGCTTCCCTTCATTTCTTTCTCCTTTTTAATCAACTGCTTATCTTGTCTGAGTGTTTGTGTGTCCAATGTGGAAGATACGACATTGTCCTTCTCAACCTTTTTCCTTTTCTGTGGTTTACGTTCCTTCTCCTTTTTCTTGCTCAGGGCTGGTGTCTGGGTAAATGTTTTTTCACTGTTGACGTTGTTGCTATATGAATCCACTTGTGGTTGTTCCTTTGAGTTGTGTTGCCCTGCAGGGTCTGCTTTAATTACTTCCTCCTCAGGCTTATTCTGGCTGTATTTATTTTGACATTTCCTCTTGTTCTTCATCTTGTTTTTCCACTGTTTTCTGCTTAGTCTCTCCGTGTCCTCTGCCGTTTTTCCTTCAAACATGGCCGATTTTGTAATTTCGTTATCTTCCATCCTGCCTGAATCTGTGTTTTTGACCTTTGGGGCCCCTTTAGGAGAAAGGAAAAAGAATATACTAATTTAGGTGTCTTATGTGGTAGAAATGTTAACCTTGAACCATTTCATTACTCACCAGATTTGTTGTCTTTCTTCTTCTTTGTTAGAGTTTTCTCCTCCTTGACACCCAGATTTAAGTCACCATTCTCTGCCTGTTCTCCTGATATCTGTACTTGCTTTCGCCTTTTGCTTCTTTTCTTCTTTCTCTTCGTGTGCGATGGGACTGCGTCTGTCTCACTGTCACTGTCCTGCTGAGGGGCATCGCTCTTCCAGTCTGGTACTGACCCCAGTGTCTGGAGGGTCCGTAACAGGCTCTTTTTTCCAACACCCTTGGACTGTTCAGAGGAGAATAATCAAGTTTGACACCCACAAATTACAATGATTGAAATGTGTAATATAAACTAAAATTGCTTGCGGTTTGGTAATGAATGCAGGTGAATCAAATTTAAACTACCTTGGCATTGGTGCTGCTGTTGGCCTTTTGAGTATTGTTGAGAACAGTTTTACTCGGGGCTTGAGCATCTGCTTCATCATTCCAATCTTCATCCTCAATAAACATGTTTACCCAAGGACTGTAAGGAACAGGCATACAACGTTAGTTCATTAGGGCACAGCTGAACCATACATACTGGTCAATTCTCTAGGTAAAGGGATTCTGAACACTGCTAGTGAGAAATTCAAGACGAAATCCAGAGCTACCTAACTTCAACACGTTAACTTTGCTGGCTGAACAGCACAGCTAATGCTAACTAGCAAGCTAGCTCAGTGATTCAAGACCTAATCTCTGTCAAAACGAGTTGATTCACCTGTCAAACGGCTTCTTTCGCTAAGGACGGTGTTTGTATATAAATGTTTCCTGCCGCCACCAGTTAACTAGAGAACATGGCTATATCAATTTATTGTCAATCGCGCACACCGCGTTGAGGTTGAAGGCGATTCCTGACATGACATGTGCGTGAAGGAAGCAAAACAAAACTACAAGGCGCATGTGAATGACGCAATGCACGTCGGTGAAGGTGTATGGGATACTGAGTTCTTTATAGGAATCCTATTAAACACTACAAATATAGCTTGGAATGAAAGCACCACTGTTTTAATGCACATTTGATGTTTCTATTCAGGGTTTTCAGCAAAAATACTGAATCATAATCTGATCAATATGATTAATGTCTGGGTGACACAAACATCCTAGCCTACTAATAAATGGTTGAGAGGGTTGGTTACTTTCCAAATATGATCCACTGCAGATTACAGGTCACTGTATTAAAATTATAATTAGCAGCACAACATTGTGGATTATTTAAAGTTAGAAATGCAACCTGATTACTTTTAATTACGTTTGCAATATGTTGCCTTCTGAAGACATGCAAGTTAGGTGAGAAATAGAGACAGATATAGAGCAGAGGTAGAGACACTAAATTGCCTATAGGTATTGAATGTATAAATGTGTTTTTTAATGTATTTATTTTGCTTGCAAGTCTCCCTGGTTGTTGTAAGATTTCTATTTTATGGTTGTTAGTCTGCCATTTATATAATCTCACTTTGCTGGTCCATATCTTGCTTGTGTGTAGGCCTATAATACTTTGTTCTTTATAATAAAAAAATAATAAAAATAATGCGTGTGGATCCCAGGAAGACTATCTGTCGCTGAGGTGTTAACCAACGAGGAAAGGAATGTATTAATTAATGAATTAATAAATTGGAAGTTAAACAGGACCATTTTAATTTACATATTGTTGTTTCAATAGTATGACCAGAATTGTGCATACATTTGTGTCCATAATCTTTCAACAAACAGAGATTTTCCCCTGACAAACATGTTTCTGAATAATCCAACAACTACCTTAAAACAAATTCTGCAAGTGTAACAGATTACAGTTCCCATTTTTGTCATCAGAGGACGGTAATCCTACTACAGCAATCCGTTACTTTAACCCCGCAGGTAGTCAGTTGTAACCTGGGCCATTTGTCAAATGCCATTTAAAGTCCCTTAAAAACATAGCCTGAGGAAGTGAATATGCGCTGCGGCCCGCTCCCTGTAGAGGGCGCTGCGGCCCGCTCCCTGTAGAGGGCGCTACATTTTCTTCTTCAACGTTACCACGTAGCTACGTAAGGACGACGGCGAGGGTGTGGACGGCTGCGTACCAAAGCATTCAGTCTTTTGGAGATAACATACATTGCTAATAACTAATGCTGTGTCTAACTAGATAACCAAGCGTAGCTGAACACATCTGGTAAGTTATCCGCCTTACAATCTATGTTTCTATTTAATTTGTTAAAGTACGAAAAGATGGTTTTGCGCGTCGGGTTCTCAGTCAGCGTCAGATAAATGAGAGAAGCAGAGACCGTGGCGTCAAGAGAGTTGGTTAGTTAGCTTGTTAGCAAACCTGACTTTAATTTATGCTAACGTTACGTATCGAGCTAACCAAACCGTTTTTAGTTATAGCTAATTCAGCCGGTGGTACGACCAGGAGTTGAGTGGCTAGTCAGCTAAATTAGCTGTTCTCTTGTGTTAGCTGGGTCGTTACAGTGAAGCTAGTCCCACTGCTGGGGATGGTACAGGGGACGCGTCTTGCTTTGTGATTGTTAACGTTGAACTGATTAACGTCACTGAAACGACAGGTTGTTGCAAGGTTAACTACTTATCCGATTAGTTAACACATAAAAGTCAACCTCAAAGTGTTTAATCTCGATCTTTAAAAGTGCAGACTAGTGGCATGTGAAGGTGGATTATGGTGTTATCAATCCTCTTTTCCCCCGTTTTGGTACTCTGTTCAACATCTTGTCAAATTATTTGTGGTTGTATTTAAAAGTTACAATTGGGATCACAGACTAGTCATCTACCCTAGTATACGGGGTGCTAGTCACGGTGTTAGATGAATCACAATGCAAAAAATAGCCCAACCACATACACACCCAATATTACTAAGGTAGATAGGATTGCTCAACTCTAGGTTGCTTTCTTGGTTGCCTGGCTTTCTTCTCTCTTGGGTTTGTATGTACAGCAGTGGTGTTATCATTCATGAGAGAGAGAGTATTCCTGGCTTGAACAGAGGTTGAGCTGATTGAAAATTATTTTGTATTCAATTAACCGATCAACCCATTAAGTTTGGTGCTGTAAGGTAAATAAAGTTAATTCAGACTCTCATAAACCTTGAATGTTCCTGTTTTTTTTCAGGATTGTGTGAGTGCCAGTGAGCATTTCTGGTTGTGTCCCACACTGTCCCAGATGAGGGACGGATGCTCGCCAGGACACTACTGAATTCCTCTGGCTGCCTCCCTTGTCTGACCCAGTCCTCCCAGTCCAGTGCTGTATCCACCCCCAAGAGTGAGAGTGTAACTTAACAGAGGAAGAATAAGCCAGCCGTCATGGATGATATCTTCACACAATGCCGGGAAGGCAATGCAGTAGCAGTTCGTTTATGGTTGGACAACACAGAGAATGACCTCAATCAAGGGTGAGCCAAGGGTCAACGTCAGTTTTTTTCTAATCTGTTTTGTTTATTTTCTTGTCAATAGGAAATTAATGGTATCCTGGATTCACAAACCACCTGTATCTGTGGCCAGCTAACCTAATCAAAACTAGCAACTCAGTTGAACTCAGGAGTGTAATATCAAAACAGCATGTGATGCCCTCATTATATGCAGCAGGCTTTTGTTGTAAGTAAGACTGTGTTCTAGCTTTACTTGCCTGGTTAACGGTTTAATAATGCTATTAATATATGATTATTATTAATTTGTATTGTTATGTTATTCCTAGGGATGTAACGATACCAAAAACTCACGATACGATAATATCACGATAACAAGTCCACGATACGATATTTATCACATTCTTAAAAAATTTAAAAAGACAAATGATGACTTGGGAAAAAATTCCCTTTATTAAAATAATAAATTAGCTGACAGGAGAAGCCATTTGGCACATCACCACCCAGAAAAGCTTATTATAAATCAGAGAAGCCATTTGGCTGAAAATGTAACCCAACAA
>OMLI01022882.1:4349-15064 GCA_900302605.1 Rondeletia loricata
CCTAACAATCTTATGGTTAGGTATACAAAGATAGGCAAATTCTCCTGTTGTGAGAGTCATTTTCCGGGAGTGTGTATTTTAGTAGTGTTGGAGAGGAGCTGAAATCGCCAGAGGGGTATGATACGAGCGGGAGCGACTGCAACCAGAGGTGTGGACAGAGAGACAGACTTGCTCTTTTCTTCCCCGACCGAGGCGGTGTATAAATCACAGAGCCCAGCTTCACGTCTCCACTTCCTGTTCCTCTCCATTAAAAATGATAAACTGTACCTCTTGAAGCCACTCGCTCGCTTTAGGGTCCCAGTCTGCACCTTCCTGGTGAAGAAGCGGGAGAGCGCGGCTCAGATTTATTCTATCCCCTCCCATTGTTGGGGATGAATAAGAGAGTAATTAACTGTGTGGGGGTAGCAGCTGCACAAAGACAAGACTGGCTAACACAACAAGCCGGATCCGTCTGCTTTTGCTCTAACACACCTTTTGTATTATTTTGATAAATAACAGCACATCTGCTTAGTAATAACAAATGCTGTTTTCATACTCAAAAGACCACCGAGAGGCCGTCTTTCCCAGGTCGTCTCTCTTCCACTTAAATGAGGACAAATGGGCCTTACAAATGGGTGGCATGCACAAGCCAATCTAGTAAACACACGCTGTGCAGTGGCACATAATAAGAGCGGCTGGGATCCCCGTAGACAACCTGGAGAAGGGCAGTGAAGCATTGATCTCATGAGCGTGCCGGGCCCAGAAGCACCCTTCACACCGTGCTAACCCCCCGCTACACGACAACCAACGTCAGGACACATGCCGCACAAAGGCACGGCGCTCGCACACACAAAAAAACATTTTAAAAAACAGGTCTTGCTTTTTCTTTTTTTTAGCCATGAAGGACGAAACAGACAATAGAGGGATGAATTACAGCAAGTGAAGCCCTGACAAATACAGCTGAGGCAGGCCGGGTGGAGAGAGAGAGAGAGAGAGCAGAGGGATTCTTTGTAAGCCCAGTAAAATGAACAAGAATAGACTGGTGCTCAATACGTCTGCAGTGGCGTCAGACAGGCAAAACAAATAAAGCAGGGCCGCGGTGGAGAAACGCGGCTCAATATGGACTTGCTGGGCAGGGGACTGGCTGTCAGCAGGGAGAGAGGACACAGCTTTTTATACCCATACCGATGAGCCATTACCTCTCCCCTCCCGATGCTTCCGCCTGCCTCGCTGTGAGGGAAGAGGAGGCTGCCCTACCGCCATGGAGCCTTCCTCCGGCAGACTAATGTGTCCCTGAAGTTTTGTTAAAGCTGGTTATTTACTCCTGCAAAGCAATTGCTCCAGCCTAGAGGCAGCAGAATACGAGAACACGCCGCTATGAAAAATCTGGCATCTCTCCGCTATGAAGCACTGTCAAATACCAAGGGGGCGTTCCTGCTGAAACATTAGGGGATCCGGTGTTTGGCACAGTAGACGAGAGAAGATGCTAAAACAGCGAGCGTGAAAATTCCTGACTGTGAGAATTGTAGACCGGAAAAGACCAGTAGCACGATGGCTGAAAATGACAGAATTATTAGCACACATGAGCTAAAACCCATCAATGATCAATACTACTAAATCATATGCACACATGATGTCGATAATTTCATCTGTAGCTGTTCAAGCAGCAGTTTAATAAGACAGCTTTCAGGACGGTTCAAGTATGCAATCGCTGATATAGACAGTAACATCATCGCACACAGGCTTATCAAACAGCAGTATATTCTGCTAACAGGAGGCAACATGGCTGTGGATAGGTATGGAAATCCACTTGAAGGAAGGTCAAAGTGATTAAGCTGACATTAATGACAGGCCTAGTCTTTCTCACCGTAGCTGTCTCTAAACCCATTTGTCATTCTGCTTCCAACGCTGAAGCATCTGCTTTGAAGTCTCTACCACTAATGCTACACAGAGAGGTTAAACAGCTTAATGCTGAAGTCTGCTTCGCTCCTCTCGCTCTCGAACGTTCCCTGCGTTTTATGTACCGGGGTTATGGCTCCTGGATTTCACATCTCAATTTACCCCAGATAGTCCTGAACGCTTCCCCCTTTCTTATTTCCTTTGTTGTCACTGTCAAAGGGAAAGAGGGGCAACTCAAAGGAAACGGGACCGTGACAGACATGCCCCACCCATCCATTCACAGAAGCACTAATAACATGAAGGCATGTTAAGAAATGTTTATGTGGCAGTCATGTGCGACTCAAACCTGTGGTGATGATGATGATGATGATGATGATGGGGCAGCATTTTAAATTTAAATGCTGCACTTAATCTGCTGAATATTTGAAAAGATCTGACAACAGAAGAACAGAAGTCTTGCAAAATGAAATAATGAGCATATAGCATCCACTGTGAAAGCAACTGGAGGTCAACTGTAAAGCTTTATGTATCACTGCATGTGAGTGAAATAATACAGTCATTGTGATAAATAATACAAGATCTGGAGAGCTCTGGACTTACTTATTCTCCACTACAATGAGATTATACTGATGCAGGTGACATTAACAATATCGGCAAACAAACATATGAAAGCATGAATGAAAGTGAGACAGAGACAGATTTTCACAGCCAATTTGAGATTGCAGGGTCTGTATGGGGGGGCGGGGGGCGGGAGCTGCTGGCAAACAGTTCACACAGCAGGCTGGCAGCGGAGGCAGTCAGCCTCACTGGCTGCAAAGCAATTTCACTGTTTGGCAATACTATTGTCTCTGTGTGTGGATTAGAGCTGACACCAGAGCAACTGAGTCATGCTAAATGTAGTACAATCACAAGCTTTTGTTCCTGATCTAAAACCCTGCTGCCTCTTTGATTCATGGAAGAGAGTGTGGAAACAAGGCTAAGACGGAAAAAAGCGGAGCATTATTACGCCGTATGAGGACAGCATTGCGACATCACTAAAACAACAGAGGGATTATGGTACCCAGTGAGTGAAGGCATGGAGCCAGAGTTTTCTAAACTTACCCATGGAAGAAAGTCTAAGAGAAAGTTTTACGGCATGCTTTGATGGTATTCTCACAAGTCCTCGTTCTAAAAATGTTGGAGGGCCAATTAAAGATGATAATATACTGTATGTAGTAAACCGGTTGATTTATGAATGATACAAAGAAAGATAGAATTAGACAATAGTACTACTGTAATATAAGCACATTTCCACCTGGTCTGACCACACCTTCTCATCACCTGGCTCTGCAAAGTCTTTCTACGGGCCGGATGCTCTCCTGGTACCGTATTGGCTCAGAGTTGTTTTTGGGCCTGGCAGGACCTGGCAGGACAGACCCTGACCCGTCCTTTTCATGCTCGCCCACGGAAATGCCATCTGGCCGGTGTGAATGATTACCGCGGCAACGGCCGGGTGACCTGCAGTCAGCGGGAACCAAGGTCACTCCACCTCAACGCCTCGCACTTTCCCTGCCCTCTTTTCATCAGCCTGCAGGTGAATTATTCATCCTGTACAACTGTGAGGCACAAATCTACTGCACAAACATTTTAAAGAAATTGCGCGCTCCATTTATTGTTACAATAACTTGTAGTGAGAAAATAAATGTTCCTGTGTGAATTGCTAAAATGAATAGTTTGTACATGTCCTCACATATAGCAAGAATACTGTTCTATAGGCTAGATGGTGAAACAACTGTAATGATGTTACACTGCCTGATACTGGCTTCAACCATGACTGAATGAGAAATAAGTGAATTAATTGATTTCTAACACATGTACAAGAGGATGTCACATTTAAGCCACATGCATGTTTGCAGCCAGAGGCTTGCAAGAATATTTATCAGAGTGGCTTAACTGTCAAGAAGATGATGAGATCAAAATCCATGCTAGTCTGGTGAGATATTGGAGGTTTTAGTGACAGAAGTATAAATTCGACACAATATGAACACTCTTTTCCAACATAACCACCGTTTTCAACACAGCCATGTGTCTAGTTTGGAACAACACATTTTTTTGTCACTTTTCAACTGATCATTAACACACATTAGCAACAAATATTGACAAAGCATGATATTATTAACAAATGTTGTGTTGAAAAGTCACATAAATGTGTTTTACCAGACTAGACAGGTGAATGTGTGGAAAATGACACGCTTTGTGCACCACTCGCTCACATGTACAGTGTAGGTCGATTTGTCTCTGTTGTTAGCATCTGTGTATTTGATATGATTTACTTTCAAAACCACCACCTGATACCTGAGACTAATACCTGTATAAGTGTGTGAGCAGGCTATTTATGACATTTTTCATCAAACACTGCATTTCTGAATAGCCTGTTTGCACAATGATACAGGTGATTGACAAAAGTTTTGATCACGGTGCACGATCACAGCCTAGGCTACATACTCCCATCGAATAACTCAAGACCAGGGATGTAGTGGCCCCAGGGACCTAAACCCAGTTTACCCACCTTGTCATTTGTGGAATATTTAACCACCTTTTTGGGCTGACATCAATCTTTCTGAGGTAAATTCATAGTAAGTATCAGTAAGTAGTATCAAACTGATGAAAGTTACATGAGGATAGGGCCATTTAAGGGAAAACAAGCATGAATTAACACTTTTCTGAAAGTATCATGGGTTTTCCTTTATATTGGTGGTTGTTCGCCTTTTGATGATCACTGACTGGAGCTTGCCCACCTTCTTATTATTTAGCACTACATCACTGCTCATGACACTGGGTAATGGCTTGGGCATCCTTAAGGGGCAGTTCAGATTTAGCTCTAGGCCATTCAGTCTCATTTAATACAAAATCTTGAACCTATACATCCATCATAAACGTTACACAGCCCTATGGATTCTGGATGAATCAGGATAAGAGCTTGACTGCCTGCAGTTTTGTGAGAGGCGAGATGCTAACTGAAGCCACAGCACAGCAGCGGCTCCCTCGCCCCTCCGGATCCGGACTGGGTGAGCGGTCCAGCGGCCGGGAGCAGGAACAACACCCGGCCAACACGAGACAACCGACAGCCACCAGATCTGATTTCTCCTCCTCGGTAGGCTTTTCCGAGGGACCCGGACTGCCATGCCGCTGTCATTTCTCATGTTACAGAACATCAGTCAAACGGCAGAGACGGTGCCCTTGCGCCGGCCGAGGCTGATTTACAAACATTAGCGGGGAATACAATTACACGGCCCCCCCGGCCGAGCAGCCCTATGCGGCTTCAGGAGAGAGGAGAGGAGGGGGGAGTGGACACTGGAAACAGCGCTTAGGTTTCCAACCTTATTTCACCGTTTGGTTTCAGGAATACAAGCGCATAGCCTGTCAGCATTGTGGTTTATAAATGCAACTTTGAACTCGGTGGGTTAAGCTAGGCATGTTATTTAATGGAGCTATAGGCTGTGATAAAACAAACCGCTCACCTGACACATCTCTAGGCTATCAAATGCAAAGTATCATAGGCTAGAAGCAATTTTTATACAAGCGAAATAACACCACAGGCTGCAAAAAGATAGCTCGTCTTTAAAAAAACCGAAACGTGACACTATCAGTAACAGCTGACGTTTCTTATTGCACAGCCTACCTACATGGAGAAAACAACCATCTCATCAGATGTCCGTACAGAACTCATGTCAACCACACACACAAAAACTTTCATCATAATTCAAAACTTTCGCACATGCAAATGGTTCGAGATAGTAAAAATTTAATTGTACTGTATGACTCGGTAGAGGTGCAGCAGCAACGCAACGGCCGTCGACACAAACGGCATAAAACATGAAGCTGGGTGGGAAAAAAGTTGTAGCCTACGTCCAAGACCCGAGCTTCGGGGGCGCATTAAAAGTTTCCGTGCATGTACCGCGGGGTTTTATCGCTTTACAATAAGGGCAAAAAGCAGAAAAGCCCGTGTCTGTAAACAGCAGTGCTGTCCGCGGTGCTGATCCCAGAGCGGTGCGGCGGCGCTGCTCCGCGGCCGCTCCACCGCTGATCAATGATTGAACTGAACAAAGGCAGAAGAGGGATCAATTTCTAATAACTATCAATGCGAACACCGCCGGCTTTCGTCGCACGTTCGCCCAAAACGAGATAACACACATCGGAGCAAAGTAGCACGACATACCGCTGGAAAAATACGCCGAGAAAGGAGAGAATAACACTAACCTGGAGCCGCCGTAGATCAAATTTCTTCCAATATTGAAACATCGATCCTACATCGGCGGCCATCTTGGGGGATATTGAGGAGATTTTTTTCCAGCGGCTGCAATAAATATGTGGGCTGGATTCCCCCTCGTTAAACAACGTTTACGATTACTGGTCCTACTTTTAGAAAAAAGTCATGAATAGACTTAACACGAGAATCCACCGATATGTGCGGAGAGTCTGCCAGCATGTTTGTTAGGAGGAGGAGGAGGGGGGAAAGATATTTAGGCGAACTACCCCGGTCTGTGAAAAGTCAAAAGCAACTGTATCCACGCGCCCGGCCCCGACATTAACTGGACAATTGCACTTGATTTTGCTTTGGCAAAGTTATCAATACTGACGTGAAGGCGGGGGCTGATCGATACGTCTGGAAAAGGGAAGGAGATGATGTTTAGATTAGTGGAGTTCAGGGAATTTAGCCAAGCCTACTTTTTTAGCCTGTTTATTGCAGAAGCAGAGTGGGGAATTAAAATGCATTATCCACATGTTTGTTTTAAGACTAACCTCTAACTTTATGGATACATTCCTAGAATATGACATAAAATAGATATGTCAAATGTTAGGTCATCCTTTCTATACTGTGTTGTTAATAGTTTAAATGGTACAATGACTTATGTCAAATCTGAATGAAATAAATTTTTCATATTATTTTCGCCACCCATATAGGCATTATACCTGTAAATATATCTTTGTTTGATCACATTTAACATTTCACATATTGTGGTTATAGCTTAGAATACTTTGTATAGATGGTCGTAGCCTCTGCGTCTATATTGAATAGCCTACATTGTTTATGTACATTCAAATGTTAATGGAAATATGTGGTTCACAATTTAGTACAGGCTATCCCTTGGGGTAAAAGGTAAGCATGTAAGTTCAATGATAAGATTATAAAATCATACATTTAGATTGGATCAAAGGGGATAAGATATAAGATGGGATGGGATGAGATTTCATAAACTTTCCCAAGATTTGGAATGACTTCATGACATGATGATATTTGACCTAACCTTACTGAGCCAAGCATGAGGGAGCTCTTTGTCTACTTAGTGTAACTCCTTCCTCTGGTCAGAGACACACTGTAGGCTGTTGTGCTGCTACAGTGCTGGTGCCATGTGCTCCCCCTGCTGACACTGTTTCAAACAAGACCATTTGAAGATTGTTTGATTTCCTCCATTAATTATACCATGATCACTGAGTGAAGGTATTCCTTTAATCCACTTTCCACCTCCTGATCACTGTGGATGAGCCTCAAAATGTACAGTAGCTTCTAGCTGATATCCCTTTAAAAAAAAATCAGTCCCAGGTGGAAAATGATATCCTCATGAGTCATATCTTCAGCACCTCCGGGGACAACGACATTTTCTTCTGCCATAGAAAAACACCTAGGGGGAAAGTGAAGGCGGCTTATTAAAAGTTTCACTTATTGCTTTTTATTTGTGGCTCTAGGGCGAGGCTGAGATGCAGGATTCAAAAGTAATGAGCAACATAGCTGTGATGCATCAGAGAACTTGATGTTCACGTCGGAGCTGCTGTAGATTAGAAGGCAGTTTGATGCCAGGCTTGCTACAACTCATGAAGGTGTGAACAAGGTATTCATCAAAATTAAAGCAATCATAGGCACAAGTCTTCACAGTCCAGGGTTTTGGTGACTTTGGAATTGTAGGCTGTGGGTTTATGATTTCCTGACATCCATCCTCTATAATTAAACATTCATGTTAATGAACTTTTTAATAGAGCATTCATCACTATATTGCACATTGTGTAATTACCTATTTGTTTCTTCATATACAGTATCCCTCTGAGACACAAACTCATACATACTGTACACAATTCACCAGAGGGGTGAGAGTGCAGGGTCAGCCGGGAGTGAAGAGTGATGCTGAAAACAGATTGAGGTTCTGGTCCTGATTCTTGCTCCAGGACACTTCAGTAAGGATGGACATATTGGCTGTTGCCACAGTTGAACCTTGTCTCTGTACCCAATGGGACACCCTACCCACACCAAATAAGCTCTCGTTTGCCAGCAGATCAAGCTTATATATGAAACGCTCTTTCAGATTTCTAGAGGAAAGTCTCTTTTCTTGGCTGCCAGATGGGTACACTCTGCTGTTACACCGTACCGGCTCAACAGGAATGTAGAACATCCAGGCTCTTTGGGGACCCAGGTGGGACTTGAACCCACAATCTCCAGCTCCAGAGGCTGATGCCTTGTCCACATTCAACCTTATGAAATTAGCTGAATCTCATGGACTCAATCAAGTCTGAACTTCTGAAAGCGTCCTTGACCTCATGTTCACCGCCGTCATCTACAAACCACTACAGGCCGCCTCCAGTGACCTTGTCACCCCATTCAAATTAATACAACTATTCTGAAAAAGCTTCATCTCAAAAAGTAATGCACGATTATCTCCACCAATCACAATTCCAATCAAACGGAGGATTGCCTGTATAGCGGGTGAATACGAGATGGGAATGCATACCTTTGCCCGTTTCAACTAGTAACAAATAGTTATTGCAAGTATGAACATCATTTTTGGATGAGATCACTGGAAGAGGGACTTTACTGTGTTTCTCGGTAAGAATGGTGCTCCATCTCTTTGACATTCTAGACAGTAGTATATTCCATGAAATGGTGCATTTTTTGGTGATTCATGGTCCTCCAACAGTTTGTCTGATGTTATCATAGTTGTAAAAATCATCGTCTGGGGGCATGCCATGTTCATTTTAATCTCAAAAGCAAGTTTCTAAAGCTATTGGGAGACCACTTTTTCTGTTGCCATGAGGGAGGAAATACATAATAGGACATAATAGGATGACGGTAATCAGTCAGAACTACTATGATAGTCATCAGTGGGAGGGAAACTGATGTCTGAGCGATGGACAGACCACAACCACATCAGACTAAATGCACCTTGCACCACTACAAAGGCGTCAGCACCCTGACTTTGTCTGATCTCTCCTTTATTTTGACCATATGTAAATGTACTTTTACAACCTTTATTTAACCAGGCAAGTCGGTTAAAACAAAATGTTATTTAAAATGATGGCCTGCCAAAAAGCACAAGATCTCTGTTGACTGAGCAGGCTCACATTTATAACAGCATGACATTATAACTCTCAGCAGGAGCAAGGATTGAAGTCTTGAACCCATAATTATATGCATTCCATTCATCTTTTATCTAACCTTAATTTAACCTGAAAAAAAAACAACGTATTTACAATGAGGGCCTGGAGTCTGTGCTGTTACAGACAGGCTTTCCCACTTGGTTGCATCTGAGCGGCGGAGCTCGAACCCTTTGTCTTATGCAGACCATCACATCAACTCCAACACAAGGCCTTGTGTAGTCTAGGCAGCTGCACTTTACCTAAAAGGAATATTTTACTTGGAGGGTGATTAGTGGACCATATCAAGGTTTGCTAAAATATTTCTTATGACATTTGATAATGTCTTGAATATTTTATGAATCAAAATGATTTGGATGCCCAAACCTGATAAACATAATTAAATATCTCATTTGGTGTATGATGCAGATGAGGTCCAGAGTGATTTTATTGGAATACAAATGTATCAAGAGCTACAGCAAACTAAGCAAACTAATAATTGGGATATACAGCAAACTAAGTATTAAATGAACATCAGATGAGACACTAAATTTAGACAGTAACTGCAGGTTTTATTCATGTTGCTGACGATGAGTCGAGATCAGGTTTCCTTGGTAATTTCAGATATAGGATGCTGTGGGTTTCTAGCACTACCTACTGGACAAGATGGGTAATGGATGTTAAAGTAATAAGGGAGAGAGTCAGAGTCAAAGTCAAAGTCTCCATAGTGTGCACTACTGAGAGAACTTTAACTTGACTCTGTGCTCCCAATTAATTCTCCATTAATTGGGAGAATGATGATTTGTCTTCCACTGAGGAAGATGGCTTGTCTTTCTAACGTTGGGTAAACAGTAAACCCTGAGACTTAGCACCTCTAAAAGAGGAACAGGAACCTATATAACTAGACATCATGAGGGTGTGAGAAAGAAGAGCATGACATCAAGTAGCCTCTGACAGGACTTTGTCACATCATTTAAAATGAATCCAAGGTTCCATATAAACTCATGTGTCCTCATATATAATATATTGTCCATTGTTACCAATCTATACAATTAAAATGCAATGTTTTCCCTTTCTATCCAAGATTATTGTTTCGACTCCCCTTATTATGACAGATATCCAACAAACAATGTCCAATTTTGTTTTGGTAGTCCCTGTCATAGGCTTAAACATTGTCCACTGTGTCGGTCATCATGCATCATGACAGGTTTAAAAAGCTACAGCTGGTTTGTTTGACTTCTAAATGTGTGGTAGCTGAAGGAGTCTGCCTGTTGTGTTTAAGCATTTGTCACAATCTGCTGGGTAACTGAATCACAAAAATGGTAGTTACCTAACGTAACTCAAGTTCTATGAGGGAGGCGGAGCCCCTTAGGGGCTACGCTCCGATTGGTATATCCCGTCACGTGAGTGACCTCGTCTGAAAATTTTGCCTTCACTCGCTTCAGCCAATCAGG
>OMLI01022889.1:0-12470 GCA_900302605.1 Rondeletia loricata
CCCCCCACCCCCGCTTCTCGGTGCAAAACATTGCACACACAAGTGCAACCAGCTGATGACGACGGTCGTTTGTTTTGCTCTGAAGTCACATTTGATCACGCAAGTTTCTGCGAGATCCCAAGTCCCTGGAATCTCCACTATGAAATCGTTTGTATAAACGGAGAGTGTGTGGTCCTGCGTCTTGACTGAATCGTCTGGTGTGTGCGTTCTTACGATTAAAATAGAAAAAATCTGTTAAATCTATCGTTATGTCTGTGGTCTCCCACGTTTTTAGAATCGGTTAAGATTTGAAAATCCTCTAGTGTGCGCCAGCCTTTAGACTATAGCACTGTTCGCAATGAATCTTGGGGCTTCCCATTCGTTCTTGTCGGCCAAGTCACCGTCCGATGCCTCCTCGGTTGACTTCCAGGATCTTTATCCGTTCTCTGTGTTCTTTTGTTTTGGAATTGTACCACAGCCGTTAAATATTATGTCGAACGCGTCATGGAGGACACAAGAACGCATTTTGAGAAAGACCCTGACTTGGTACCACAGCACTATGTCGACTTTGTCATGACACTATCACATCAACAGCCATCAATATCACAGATGACCTCTGCTGACCTTGATGTAAGCCCAGGAGATTGGCAGGATGGCGCTGGAGCCCCAGGGGGCGGCGCTGATGGTGCCCAGGGAGCTGCTGATGTTGACTGAGTGCATGGGGACCACCGGGTGGCTGGGCAGGAACGGGGCAAGGTGGGCCTTCCTGATGAAGGGTAGAAGAATTTCATTACAACATTACATGTAGTCTCAAAGCCTAAATGTGATAAAAGGTGATGCTGATGATTGGACTTGACCTGCATATAGAAACGTGCAGGTGTGTGCATCATACACACACACACACACACACACACTTCAACTCATTTCAGAGTTGTATTTCACTTTCATAAAATTACATTCAGCATCTGAACTTAAATGTGAAAAAATTTGATGCGAATGTTTGGAGCTTGACCCTCGCACGCACACATACATCACACATGTATTCTTTTTTTTTTCAGTGATCCATAGTCTATATATTGACTTACACTCCGATGGGCCCCATGCCCGGTCCCCCTCCGCCATGAGGGATGCAGAAGGTCTTGTGGAGGTTGAGGTGAGACACGTCAGAGCCGTAATCCCCAGGACGACACAGACCCACCTGGAAGACAGGGCAAGGCAGGAAACTAACTTTGCTGTCTGATGGCCACTATGGCTGGTGAATCATTAAATTCACCTGTCATGTTTAACATTCAGCTGCATTATTAGAATGGGACAGAGCAGAACAGGACTTCCAATGATGTCTGGTTACCTGCCAGAGTGGATTAGTAGACAAACTAAACAGCATAATTTCCTACCATGAAGAATGGGGGGGGGAAAGGTAATTTGAGCACGAGTAGATCTTATGGCCTGGAGCCATAAACTACTAAACTTCCCAGTTCCTACTCAACAGATAAGTGTAGATTTAGATTCTGGTTTAATTTATGGGGATAATGCATGTATGTCAATCAATACTTCTGGCAATATCGCAGAATTACTCAGTTGAGCTAGAGTAGGACTTTGTTTATACAAAGCCCTCTGGAATTAAGGCTGTTAATGTTCAGACTGCTTGCTGTCCGTCCGTCCGTCCGTCTGTCCGCCCGTCCGCCCGCGAGCACAGAAACCAAGTTCTCCTGCCTCGAACCCAGCAGTCATGTTGCTCTGCATGTTACACTGACGTTTCATCTCTCACCTGGGCGTTCATGTTGGCACCGTCCAGGTATACCTGGCCGCCGTTCTGGTGGATGAGATCACACACGTCTCTGATATTCTCCTCAAACACGCCAAAGGTGGAGGGGTAGGTGATCATCATGGCCGCCAGGCTCACCTTGTGCTTATCCACCTACAAGAGAGGAGGACATGGGTAAGAGGACAGGGGTTTGGAGACAACAACATAACATGGATTTGATCAAAATTACATTATGGAGGCCTCGTCATTCATAGCCCGCCTTGCTGTGCTGAGGAAAATTTGACCTGTGGTTTCTGAACTGATATGATAAATAACATCACTACGGTCACATCAATACTTCTTAACTACAGGTTTATTGTTGCTGTGGTCCTTTATGAGCTCCCTAAGCATTTGGCGATTGGCAGGTGTTAATTTCAGACCCTGGTTTTACAAATACATCAATGTCTGCAGGACAATGATGATATTTTGGTGGATTTGTTAAATTATACTGTGGGGTTTGAGTAGGTTTCATGGTCCCTGGGGTGATGGAAGGTACTCCGCTCATGAAACAGCAGCTGCCAGGGTGCAGGTCTTCGACTTTCACCTGACTCGCACCCAGCACCTAGTCTGGATGTTGGTATATCTCTCCTTTTTACAAGGTCCTCTGAACACAGTCCAGCTCTCACCAGGGCCTTGAGGTGCGGCAGGTCAATGTTGCCATCCTTGTCCACCTCCACCACCTGCACCTTCATGCCGGCCATCTGAGCGCTTGCCGGGTTGGTGCCATGGGCCGACTTGGGGATCAGACAGACCTGGAGCAGAGAGAAATGTCAGAGAACATTAACCTGGATTGTTGAGGAGCAACAAAACAAAACTTTACTAGCAAGAAGTCGCAGCACTCTTCTAAATAAATGTCTTCCTCAGGGTATTCATATATTGAGTAAAAAAGTCCATACTGTGCAGTAACAATAGCAGATTTGTACAGAAAGGGGGTCTTGGGAAAGACATGGAGTTACATTCAAAACAGCAGTCAATTGACGGTGGTTTGGCCTTTCTAGTGTTAATACCAGATTAAGTGCTATTATAGACTAAATCATATCCCGATCAAAATTTAAAAAAAGATCAGTGCTTTTCAGTTCAAGACTAGGCTTAGTCTGTGTGGGAAATAGCCCTTTGGGGTTAAATTCTGATCTGGGCCAACACACACTGGCATCAAAGTATAACTCGTTGAGCAGGTTGGCGCCTTGCATGGCAGCCTCCGCCAACGGTGTATGAATGTGTGTGTGAATGGGTGAATGTGAGACAAACTCTGTAAAGCGCTTTGGACAGCTTAATAGCTGGGAAAATAGCTATATAAATGCAGTCCATTTACCATAACTTGCATACAGGTCATCAAATTGATTTTATCCCTTATTAGGGTGACCCTTCAAGCATTTTGCAACTTAATCACACAAGGACACTGGGCAGTAAGGCCTGTGGATTGGGTAACATTGACAAATGACTGACTGGGAAAATAGTGTTCAGCTTGTTACACCAGTGACTTGCAGTTCTCAAAGTCTTAAAACCACCAAATATGGAATCTTGAATGCAGGTAACCTGTAGTGAGACCACGGTGTTTTCGGCCCTTTATTTGTACAAAGGACTGTCAGTTTGGACCTTGACTGTTTCAAGGGATCCGGCTGAGATCAGCACTGAGATGTGCTTATGAGGGAGCCATTAAAAAACAAAGGCCAAATTACAAAAGCAGAAAACAATCCCCCTTATCTCAGGGGACTGTCCTATCTCGCCTTGCCCTCAAGCTACTGCCAATCAGCACATCAGGACACTGAAGGAATTTCTAAGCAGGATTCTTGAGGCGCTATTAATCCGTGATGTCAAAACAACCTGTTCCAGACTAAGAACAATAAAACCCAGCGTCTGATACGGCTCATGCTGTACAGCTTATGTGCTAATGCTGTTTATTAACCTTTGCCAACGGGTATTCAGTTAGCACTATCAGGCAAGGAAACTACTGGCCATAAATCACCCTAGATATCAGTCCTGTAATTGCTGTCATAATGATAGAGAGCTTGCAGATTTCTAAAAATAAAACTCAAAATTATTGCTTTCACAATCCGTTTTTATCTTCTCAAGCGACTGGGGGGCAAATTATAAATTAAATTTTAACAAAAAATGTTTACGTTTCTGGACAGAGCAGGGGCTTAAGGGCATCAGGTTTACTTAACTAAATATTGGGGGTGATTGTCAGGGAATTCTGGCTCTGACTCTTTCATCCCTCACTTTCGGTGGCTTGTAATGCAAGTGATCCAGGAATTTAAGTGTATTTTCCTGTTGCACTCACTGTAAATTGCTGAGGAGAAGTGAATGTGGCACTAGGGCTCTGATTCTCACATTCCTTCGTATCGTTTGCTTACAATGTAGTTAATCTGGGGATTGAAACTTATTGTACGGCTACACTCACTGCAAGTTGCTCTGGGTAAGAGAATCAGCCAGAAGCCTAAAATTGTAAAATGAGATATTCCTCCAAGTCTCATTAACTTCCACATATTATTCAGTATGTACTTAAGTACTGCGATCCTTTGGCTTTCTCTCAACAGCACCACACTTACTGTTCTCTGGGTCTCTCCCTTTGAGTTCAGGTAGGCTTTTATGGCTGCCAGGCCGGCGTATTCTCCCTGAGCACCACTGTAAAGCAAGACAAACACACCGTGGTCATGTACCTACCACACACACACACCTCAGCACAGTTCAAAGACCAGTCCACAGACATTACCAAAAGGGGAGAGAAAGAGATGGAATGAAAGGCTAGCTGTCTGCTATCTCTCCAGGCCAACGTAGCATGGTGTGCTATTCATAAGCCCATTGCCGCTGATAAGCCAAGCGGTGATAAACAGCGTAGGTGGGTGCGCTTCATCAGCCGAAACCCAAAGAGATTACTATGAAAAGTATCAGATTCAATTCCTTACATTTGACTACTGGATCCTGACTAAAGTCTAAAACCAAAATTAAGTTTCAGACACAGGAGGGAAAGTTAAATGTTTAATTCCAGGTTTCTCACCTCCTGTAAGGCCTTGTTTCCATGTTCCTACCCTTAGTCACTGCGCTCTGTTAACTGCAGAAGCAAGCTGTTTTGCATGGAGAGACGTGTGCAGCAATCCTTTTTTACTATTTTGCGTTGTCTTACCTGTTGGGCTGGAAGGAGATCTTGTCGTAGCCCGTCACCTCACATAGGTCCTTCTCCAGTTGCCTGAAGAGCAGCTGGTAGCCCTCCGCCTGGTCCAGAGGCACGAAGGGGTGGATGTTGGCAAACTCCTTCCAGGTGATGGGCTAAAAGGAGAAGAGAACAGGAGACTAGGGCGTTAAAAAAGTAGGCAACTTTCTAAAAGCACTTACCAACATGTATGACAGTATCTGATTTGCTCTAAAGCTGTGAGTATTAGTCAGACCTGCTGATCAACTCACCATGAGCTCCGAAGAACTATTCAACTTCATGGTGCAGGAGCCCTGAAGAGGAAAAGAACATTTATCCCCACATAACTCTGGCATATGACATGTTATGACAGCAAAGTGGGGTTCTGGGCTTGTGTCTCTGACTTCAGGTAAGACTAACCAGAGGGATCATGCTGTGCACCAGGGAGATGTCCTTGTTCTCCAGGCGCTTCATGTATCGCACAATGTTGGTCTCCGAGTGGTAGCTGGAGAGCGGGGAGAACCAAAATGACAGAGGGAGGTTTAACTGAGGGCCAACATGCTCTGAAGCCAATATGCCAACCAACATGGAAAGTCTGATTATGATTTTTTTTTACTAGTATGTCATTTACTGAGGGAGAATAAACCGAGAACCAACGTGCTGAATGTGTTTTTGTCACTAATAGAGCTAATGGGCACCTCATTTTTAGCTAGTAGCTAACAGAGAGGCTTGTGGGAAGTGCCGTCAAGGCTCTTTTTGTTAAAAAACCCATTTTAAATGCAGCACTCTTTTGTCCCAGCACTAAAAACACACCAAGCTCTCAGTGCCGTCGGAAACGGTGCGTCCTTTCCTTAGAAAATAATGAAGAAATAAGCCAGCACTGTGGAGAGGTTCCTGGTACACACATAACCTAACACCAGTGGCATGTTTATCAAGGGCAGCAGGGGTTACCTTAATGATTAATATGGAACCTGATAATGGTGTTGTTGTCTAGTATATCATATACCGAATGACACAGAGGGAGAATTAACCGAGGACCAAAATGCTCTGAAACCAATGTCTGTTGGTTATTCCACAGACAAAATAGTACCAATACCAGTGGCATGTTCAGCAAGTGCAGCAGGGGTTAATATCAGACGATCGATATAAGGAGCGTGATTCTGATATTTTTAGTCTAGCATGTCATAATACTGAAAATGTTATCACAACTGTGCCATATGTCATCAGTGCTACAGTACGTTGTGCTATAGGGTTGCAAATTAATTGAGATGTACCAACCTGTTGAAGACCTGGTGGCTGAGGTACTTGCTCGTCCTCTTTAAAGGACTTCCCATGATCCCTTTCACCCGCTCGCCCATCTTCTCAGCGATCAGCTCCTGGAAATGTAGCATCACTTCAAATTAGACAAGACGCTGCTTACTGTCGAGTCACTTTTGAAAATAATATTTAGTTTAGTGTATTTGCAGTGATTTTTAAAAAAAACACAGAACAGCAAAATAATTTAAGAAACTGTGATAAAATACGATAATAAAAATACACAGAAAATAACAAGCAAAGACCGAACGGAACACAGCATGGTGGAGAAATAGTAGTATGATAAGAAGATGCATAGAATAACAAGGGAAATACAAAAAAATTTAAACGTAACCCAAGGATTGAAATCATAGGTAGGGTGAGTGTGTGTGTGTGTGTGTGTGTGTGTGTGTGTGTCAGAGCATGTGAGCGGAGCGGAACTGGAGCACAGCGCTCATAATTTAATTAGAGCGAGGAGAGCATTTTTAGAAGATTGGAACGTTGCCACTCCGGTCCGCTCCAATTCGCTCCGGTACCGCCCACGCACGAGCCCGCCTGTTCAATCAAACGATGAACAATGCCTTACCTCGTTCATGCACAGCCTTATGGCAAATAGAACCATGTTCATAAGGGCTACAAAATATGTCACTGAACAAATATAATTATTAAAAATATACCTTTATTGCTAATTGATTTTTGTTTGTTGGTGTTGGTGATGTCAAGCTCAAGAGATACTTTGGAGAAAAGCGGAGCGGAAAAATGGAAAGTCGCAGCGCATGTTTTTTTCTCTTTGAGCGAGAGCGGTACTGGAGCGGAGCGAGGACGCACAGGATGAGCGACTGAGCGGAGCGCGTGCACAACCTCGTGAATGTGGAGTTTCAAGTCGCTCCGCTCCGCTCACATGCTCTGGTGTGTGTGTGTGTGTGTTTACGCAGACGGTACAAAACGCATGCAACGGCCAACATACAGCTGAAGATTCACAGCCAAAGACCCAGAGCAGATCATCCAAGTCCCTCTCAGTCACAGTCTCATCCAGAGAGACACCTAACTGTGGAGAGAGAAGGGGGGGGAAGAACAATCTCAAAACAAATCACCACCTTATTCCCTGTGTTCAGAGTACTGTCTTATTCCACTGTGTTGTCATTGCATAGACACTCATTACTTGTTAAATTGTACCAAGGCAGATAGCACGCATGAACTAGATAAATATAACATACAAATCACAGATGGTTGGGGAGTAATTTCTTCCCTGTAAGTAAAAGGTGTTCGCAGCACCGTGAGTCTACGTCAGTCTAGAAATAGCGGTCTATGAATTGTTGATTGTCCTTTGAAAATCTAAAAGAACGGAGCTAGTTCTCACCACTCCCTCGGTGTAGACTCGCAGGTTGATCTGCCGCTGCACAGCCCTCTCCAGGATGTCTTTGGCTACCACACTGCAGTGGACCTTCAGCGTGTCGAAGAACATCTCACTCTGCAGCCTGTGGCCTGCCCTCTTCAGCCCTGAAACACACAGTTACACATTTGTTCCGCTATTTATCCATCTAAGAGCGTGCATACGTATATGGGGAGGTTTGGTGGTGGGGTAGGAAAACTTTTTTAGGTTTTGTACAGTCTATATTTTGTTTTTGTCCCCGATGATGCATTTGTCCATGTGTCACACGTGATATCTCAGACACCAATAAGACCACCAATTGAATGTTGACAACTGGGAAATAATGCATTTAAACACTGATTGAAAACACATTTAAATTACACTAATTGGCCCATGGGGGTGCTACATTTGCAGGTCAAAACAAGGTGACATTTCTGTTACTGATTGGGCCAGACACTGACTGTTTCCTGTTGCCTTGTAATCTCCGTTTATGGACAATGCCAAATTAATCAACAGTCTGAAAGATAGAAAGCAATCAGGGAAGTGGAAAGTAACCTGCATCAATGAGAGCTTGATTCCAAGTTATAAAACAACTAACTTACCTTCAGCGAGAATCAGAGCAGCACCGTGAGTCCTCTCAGCGATGTGTCTGAGTCCCTGTGGACCGTGGTACAGTGCATACATGGCTGCCATGTTGGCCAGCAGAGCCTGGAAGGGACAGGTTGAACAGTTAAATACTCACTGACCAACAGGAAAACAATAAAACAGAGTTAATTTACTGCATAAAATACAGCAAAAGGATATTGAAGCCATTTGTGAGTGAAATTTGAAAAAACATGGAACATCTCTTCAGACAAACTTCAGACTTTTCTTCTGCAGCCAAACACACACACACACGCACGCACGCCTTTCAAATTATTTAATTTCTTACTTGTCATTTATGTATTTTGTTGTTTTTGTGTGTTTTCTGTTGCCCAATTCACCCGTGTTGATTTTTAGTCTCTCTTTTGGGGTGAGATGTCTTTATGAGCCCCTTGGGGTTTCTTTGTCTCACCCACACACTTTGTATCTTCTACTTTCTCCTTTTTTTTATTGTTTGCACATACAAATGAACAAAATATAAACCTGGTCATACCTGGGCGGTGCAGATATTGCTGGTGGCTTTGTCTCTGCGGATGTGCTGCTCTCTGGTCTGCAGAGCAAGCCGATACACTTCCTTACCGGCTGCATCCCTGAAACACAAACAGATGGCTTTACTTTTTGGGCACTCTATTGGTGTACAAATATACACCTCTTACATAAAATCTCAGAGAAAGGTCCTATCCTTAAGTGGAGTCTATCACAGTAGGACTATTGGAATGGAAGAGATCCCACAAATGGTATACAACACACTCAGCACACTGAAAAAATAAATGGGGTTAATCTCTCTGGGGTTCTTCTAAGATCCTAGGGAGATCATAAGCACCTTAGGGGTCTCAAATAGTTAAAGAATCCACACATTGGTTCATAGAAGTACTGTCAGGGTTATGAAGGGGTTCCTCAAGGAAGCTTCTGAGGTTCCCCTATGATTGTAATATGAAGCCCTGTCACTTTTGAGAGTGCATAGTCAATTTTCTACACAGAAAATAAAATAATTTAGAGCAACATTGACCCGTAACTGATGTCACTCACCTGGTGACTCCGACCATTCTGCCAGGCATCATCCGGACCAGGTTCTCTTTAACGGAGAAGAAAGCAGCGTGGGGACCGCCATAACAGAGAGGCACCCCAAACCTCTGGGAGCTGCCCAGCGCGATATCAACCCCAAACTCACCAGGGGGACGCAGCACGCAGAGGGCGAGCAGATCTGTGGCACAGCAAGCCAAGGCCTGGACAAGGAAGGAGAGATGAAGTGAGGCGTGGTAACCAAATCATTGCTCATTACCCACTTCGGTCATTAAAACAAAGACAACTGTTGTTTTTTGCAGCTTCCCGGTGAAGGTAAGCATTCAATGTCAGCTTTAAAGTAATAATCATCCTCTCCTCCCATCCACAGTCATCACAATGTTTTTGTGGGAAAAGCTTGCTTACCCCTCCCTTGTGAGCGCGGTCCACCAGAGTGGTGAAGTCCTCCACCCTGCCATCAGTGTCTGGGTACTGGAAGAGCACACCGCTCACATCCTTCCCACTGAAGTCCATCTCATGAGGCAGCTTCAGCACCGTCTTCACCCCAATGTAGCTGCAACGTGGCAGTCGGAGAGACACAACGGATTAGGGTGCTTTGCTTACTAAAGGGAGATCATCGTTTTGAGTGTGTACTAACCATGGATATACAATGGTACATGGTGTGAGTGTGTGTATACCAGCTATCACTGACTGAGCTCCTCAAAAAGTAGTTAACTGAATACATTGTGTTTCTTGTTTCCCTAAAAACTGCTTCAATGTGGTTCTCCTGTATTTTATGCAGTAAATCAACTTCGTGTTTTGTTTTTCCTGTTGGTCCACTCAGGTTTTTCATATCATAAGTTGGATGGGGTGCTTTGTTTAGAAAAGAGATCATGCATTCATCGATTTGTGTGTATTATCATGGGTGTATAACACATACTTGGCTCTGGTCTGCACCACAGCAATGGTCTGGGGATGGCAACGTGGGTCAATGTAGAAGGTACTTCTTTTGTTCTGTCTGTGGGGAGTGGACACAGATAGTAAATGGTCACCGTGACCTTAAAACGGCATGCCATCCTGTCAGGCCTCATCCAGATTAAAAATTACAAACATTATGTCCTCTCCTCAGCTCTCATTTGTTCTCGATCATATTCATTCTAGCGTCACAGGAAAACGTTGTTACATCTATTGTCAGTGCACTATAGCTCTAAACCTCAGTTGCTTGTAATGTTGGCGACCCAGAAAATGAAGCTTATTCTTCTGTTGCACTCATTGTAAGTTGCTCTGGATAAGAGCATCAGCTAAATGCCTAAAATGTAAATATACATCAATGTATGCATTCACTGTATGTTTTTTTTGCTTCTCATTTTCTTCCTGTGGCTAAGAGATGAACAGTGAATATTACCCCAGGTGAATTACCTATAATTCATAGGATTAGGTACCATTTTGCAACACAATTTACTATAAGCAAGGATCTTTCTCCATGTGGCTCCTTGTGATTTAGGCAGTCTTCCTGGTCAATATGTAGCTACCTGTGGCAGAGCTGCATGGCCTCCGCAGCAGCTGTGCCCTCGTCGAGCAGGGAGGCGTTGGCCACAGCCAAGCCGGTGATGTCGCAGATCATGGTCTGGTAGTTGAGCAGAGACTCCAGGCGACCCTGAGAGACCTCGGGCTGATAGGGCGTGTACTGAGTCACCCTGGGGACAAGAGGGACACAATGAAACAACAGAGCTTAGCTGGTTCTCAAGGACCTGAGACATGACTGGCGAATACACCGTCTCTTCCACGGAATTTGCACAAAAGCTCACCTCGCCCCTGAGGATTTTCAGAGTGAAGATAGATGGGCAAGGCTGGTTAGTTTGGAGATGGCTGAAAGGAGACCTTACTCAGCGGAAAGCATTGCATGACAGCAGAGAAGCTCATAAGATCTCACATGAGTGAAGTCACTCAATTCATTGTAAACCCAAAGTAGGAGCTCAAGCCTCAAGTCACAAGACTTCCTATTAAAGGCACGTTATTCTGCAGCATAGCAATTAAGTTTTAAGTTAGTTATCTATGCTGGCATCAGTGTGAGAAGGGGTCAGCTCAGGACAAACAACACCCTCCAATTTCCATAAGGTTTCTTTAGGGGGGGGGTGTCAACTAAGGCCACTCACCAGCCTGAATTCTCCAGGAGATTACGCTGAATGGGCGGTGGCACCGAGCAGTTGTAGTAGCCCATGCCGATGTAGGACCTCCATAGCTTGTTCTTTGATGCAATCTTTTGGAGAGTCTCCAGAATCTCATTCTCGCCTGAAAAAGAGTGTGATTGTGATTTGGTCCATTTAACTTCTTCAGGAAATTATACAACAATTTCACATTTTAAAAGTTTACATTCTTGTCCAAGATTTTACAATGAAATGACCAATAATGTCAAATGAGTGATGCCATAAGATCTGACAAATGAACAGCATCCCCTCTCTCATCTGGGGAAGTGACTGTACGACTCTAATTAGATCCGAAAGATCAGCGTCACACGCCTGACAAGAAAAATAATGAACCCACCCAACAACCCCCTCAAAATTAAGGGGATTTCAAAAAGATTGCTGTCAAAATAGGGACAGATTTAAACTATACTGCTGAATTGAGGATATGCGTCCTACTGTACATTTTCAGTGGACAATGTAGCACGTTTCTGTCCGTGCCATATGCACGATCCTTCTATGCATTTCTCCCATCAAGAGAATGACTAGACACATATGGGCTCTTTCCTGATGGCTAGTTATTTAGCCTCATTCCCCACTGCTGTAAGGGAGCGCTGCCAATGCACACCCAGCCACTCAGATTCCTCTGGCTGCCTAGCAACTCCAAGGAATGGACAATACTGCCCGTCTGAAACGAGAGCCCAAACTACTCCCGTTTCAAAACAGAAAGATACCTCTAGTCCTCAGTGGTGAGAGGGGAACACCATTTGCCCATACACAGTATAATAAAAGAACATATTTACAGTTCTTGTATCAGGCAGCACGGTGCACGTTCAACTCCGCAAAAGTGTTGCGGGGCGCTGAATCAGCTTAATTAAATTTTTAAAAAACAATTTAATCATCAACAGGTTCAGGGTGAGCTGTCTGTGTGTGTGTGTGTGTTCGTTTCACTGGGGAGGACTGTTTTCCCATGGTCCCAGAGTTCTTCAGAGCAACACAAAAAAAGCCTGATTCAGAACCATCCAGCACATCTATTGTTGAAGAGAGAATCCCTTGCTGGCTTTG
>OMLI01022962.1:0-18902 GCA_900302605.1 Rondeletia loricata
GCTAATGATGTGAGGGAACATATATAAGCCAGTTCAGAGAGCACTGGTTTGTGAGGCACTGGCTGAGTAATGCGCTTCTCATTTGTATATTTGTGTACTTTATTTTTATGTAGGCTTAGCTACTGTATAAAAGTGCTAAATGCACAAGATTTCTGTTTGTTTTTGTACTGTACAAGTGCTACGTGTAAATGCACAAGATTTCTGTTTATTGTACTTTTTTACTATGTACAAGTGCTAATGCACAGGTTTTTTGTTTTGCAACATACATTTAGCCACAGTGAACAATAAACATTTATTTCTACAGCTTCATGTCCTGAGCATTGTGTTTTCAATTTTTCTATGTAGTGTTTAGTGACTGCTCAGTAGTGTTTTTAATTTTGATTGACTCGGGGCACGATTTGACAACATAGTTCAGTTTTGAGCACAGATTGAACTGTTTTGAGGGGAAAGTTTGGTTTTGCAAGAAGAGTCTGAGGTTTTGTGAATGTAGCTTGAAAATTGGGTTTTGTGTTCACAGTTTAGAGAAAAGGAGAGCTGCTTTCGAGAAATGTGTCTTAGCAATCGAGAAAAACTGTAATTAATAATAATAATACATTAAAGATGCAGGGAAAAATTTACGATTTCGAACAGAATACCATGTTATTATATTAGACTAAAGTTGCCAATTGCTTATACAATGTAACAATGACATACAGCAGCCCTCTGTCTTAGCAACGATATATATCCTCATTAATCCAACTAAGATTTTTAGTCTAGGACAAACCTTGTATCCTACATTGACACAAGCATGTGGAGACATGCCCTTTACTTACTTTCATCATTACTCTTGATAGGCTGATGTTTCTGAAGCTTCTCATCTCCCATACTGAACTGTCGCATTAGGACTTTGTGCTGTAACAGAACAGGCTCGATCAGTACAACAGTACTGCATACTACAACAAAAACTGAGTGTGGACTTAAGGAGTTAATCTCATACCTTTTTCTGTGAGGATCTGGCATCTTCAGTGCTGAAATGTGTGGGGGGGGAGAAGGATTATTAAGCAATTGCTGGCAAAATAAAGACAGGTTTGAGCATCTACTAATAAAAATTTGAAAGGCAAATGATTACAAGGGCATTGCCCCCTAATAAGATATGGTCAGGTGAACTGAAGACTCTAAATTGCCCATAGGTGTGCAGTATGGTATATGATGTACTTAGTATATGATGTAGTATGTATATGATGTATATGATGTATTATATAATGTAGTTAGTAAATGATGATGTATATGATGTACTTAGTATATGATGTAGTATGTATATATGATGGTATGTAAAGCCCTTTGAGACATGTTTGTATAAAAGGGCTATATAAATAAACGATTGATTGATATGACTCTGAGCACATACAGGTAAATCACGTCACCTAAGAAAATGCTATAAATACAGATTCCTGGGCAGTCTCCAGGTTGGGGCCCTGTGAATCATCACTGTCTTTTTCACCTCTGAACAAACGTATACTTACTTGCGCTTCACAATTCTCTCCAGCTCTGGAAGTTGATCCTTGAGGGGTAGAATCACCTTTGCATCATTAGATACTGCCATGAGAAACTCCTGCAAAACACAACACACGCTCAATAAGAGGAAAGTTCAGAACAGGCAGAGAAGCGTTTTCATAATTCCTTTACATTCATCTAGCTGGGGTGTATCCAAATAAGAGCCATTCTTAAACTGCAGCACCTACTGGAACTGATTCTGGCTCTCAAACCCAAAATGACCCCCACTCCCACATCTACAAAACTGCGAATGAAGGAACGCGTGGCAAACTGAGCTAGTGAGGCTGACCTCTAGGAAGGCAACCGCGGCGTCCTCCTCCTGTAGGTGATCTCCATACACTGCGGCCCACTGCAGCACCAGGCGGATCACCCTGCGTTTGTTGTTAAGGGTGTAGTCCAGCTTCTCCTGCTCAGAGCCCTGCGAGGCCTGGGCTTGGTAGGTGCGGAGCAGTTAAAGACCAGAACCACAGCGGTACAATACTGTATAACAGATAATACAATAACGTATCTCAGCAGTGAGAAATCATTCCATTTTCCCAGAGGTATAGGGAAAGAAAATTCAAGCATATTAGGAAACATAGTGGGAATGTTGAAAGGATATTGGGCCATCAACACTGGACACAGTTGACCGTTAGGGATGAAGACACAGTGCATGAGCACAAAGTCGTCCAGGGCTGGGTCTGTGTGAGAGAGAGAGAGAGAGAGAGAGAGAGAGAGAGAGAGAGAGTCATGCCAGACACCTGTGATGCCAGTGGCCAGTGTAAGAGCAGATCAAAGAGCGGCCAGACCTGCAGGCCGAATGTGGCCCGCCAGGCCTTGATCCACACGGCCCTGTCTCTGTCACCTCTGCTGGCAAATGAAAACCATAAGTGTCCACACAACCGAGAGTAATTAGATCAGCTCTGTGATGTGAGGCTAATTATAGATGAGAACAAACAGGTCAGTGCAGAGCAGTAGACGGAGGACTCAGGAGAGACAATCTGAGCCGGAGAGAGTGGAGGAGATCATACACATACTGCATAGAAGAGACCCCCTTAAGGAAATCCTTAACGACCATGATATTGATAGATTATGGTACTAATCGTATGTATCGAATGTTGTGCGCTGAGCAGTACCAGACTCTGTGAGTTGAGAATCCAGTCGCATCATTTCGAGGAAGTGCTCCAGGATCTTCTCCGGCGTCCCCGACATCACCGTGTATCTGGAGTGACGCAGAACAAAGCACACCCTTCACTAATCAAGAAACACCGGCTCTTAGTGCTTAATGACATGGCTATGGCACTTGACCTATTTGTGTTACTTGAATACGTGTCTGCGATTGCTTCATTCGATAACAATCCTATTTACAATCACAGCGTTCCTGGCCGGCTGAAGATTAAGGGGAGTCTGGGCAAGTGCTGCGAAAGAAGCCAGAAAAGGCAAGGGCAGCCACTCTGCGAAGGAGAATCAACACAGCCCAGCTGACGGCTAACAGCGTCACAAGAGGGAGCTGGAAGCAATGTTGTGTCGTCGCCACTCAGGGGTGAGGACTCAAGCCTGACACTCTTGCCACTCTTTATGCGTGAGGAGCGGAGTTGATTAGAGGGCGACCCTGGCCAAGTAATTGTGACTTGCCAGGCCTGCCTTTTCCCTTGGAGCCAGGCCATCATTACCATTAATGTGTCTCTCTGTATTACAGCGACCATGGTTCAGTGACAGATGCCTCCATTAAGATAACACTCTTCGGCTGCTTCGCTCACAGGCTTGCGCTGTGCTTGCGCTGCCTGCGCGGTCAGGAAGCGACCATTTTCGTCCACCGGTCACAGCGGCTGATAAGATTCCAAAATTCACCAGGCACTTTCACTATTTTAACAGCCAAATGTGATTTTTAGATTACATCAGGCCTCTGAATGGTGGCTGGTTACCTGCCTTAGTGGCTGGTAGAGTAGATAAACTTACACAGTTAAAATGTATCAGCATGTAGTTGGCGGCTGGCGGTAATTTCCCACAATGCTCTGTGCAGATAGCATTCAGGAGAAGCTCTCAGCAAGAAACTGAGTCCTGTCACTGACCCTTTACTTAATAGAGAATATATCCCTCACTCACCCATTATATCAACCTCTGTCCTCTACAAATCGAGCTCTGTTAAACGCTGGTGTTTGCACCAGTGCAGTGAAGTGGGAACGTTTACTTGTAATGGGAGGATGTGGCTCCGTGGATGGAGGTTCGACTGCTGCTGGGACTCTTCTCTAAGACCAGCACATCCTGATCATGCTCCTTCAGACGCACCGTGTTGGCCTCCACATCCTTGACACATGCACAGTAAATACACATAAATATGCATTTTAATTCCATGACACACAACCAAGACACAGTTCAAGCTGATGAAGACACTTGAGCACTAGGAAACAGCCATAATCACTTTTGCAATATACTGGAAGGTATGTCACTATGTATGTAATTCTGTCTGGTCTTAACTCTGTATTAGTAAGTGAGTATAAGTTTGTCTTTCCGCTACCGACCGAGAATAGCGTGTAGTAAACCGAACACGATGTCTGCACTCTGAATCAAAACTGGCCGTGGGTTTTCCACATGCAGAGGCAGTGGCATGACATCCGGGCCCTGGTCACTAAGCAGAGTGGATTAGTCGGCTTGTCCAGCGTACAGGCAGAGTCCGGAGGTCAGCACTCTGACCAAGTCAGCCTGAGCCAGCAGGAGCTTTAAACAAAGTGCCTCGATCCTTTACAATATGCACAGACCTGGCCTGCTGCTTCAAAGAGCACATGCAGTTATTTTAACATTTACAGCTGCAATACTGATATTTGACCAACAGAGGGCGATAGTGACATTTACTGTTGATATTCTCTGCATCAGAAGATGTCGAACAGACACTCACCCTCAAGATCCTGTTGAAGTCCTCCTTGTCCACTCTCAGGAAATGACAGTTATCCTCTCGCAGGACAATGGAGGCGGCACGGGGGGCATCATTGACAAGAGCGAGCTTCCCAAAGTCATCTCCTTCATGCAGCGTGCAAACAACACCCTGTGCAACACATTGCACTGACTAGTTACAGACTCATGAATCAGCTAACTTCAGCGTGATATTATGAACTCGAATGTATTGGAGAAATACGTACTTTTCCATAGATGACAACATTGACCGAGCCCTTTAGAATAATGTACCATGATGTGCCTTCCTCCCCTTGACTGAACACTGGGAGAGAGAAGAGATCATTACAAACAGATCTGCACCTCACCTCTAATCAACCTTCTCCTTCAAACACGGATAGGATATATAATCTGATTTAAGAAACACAAAGAAAAGGTTTGGTAGTTTAATATAGCCTAATCTGGGATTTGCTGGATTAATTCTGCCTCTGTGTAATGCATTTATAAAACAATCATCAGTGCTGCTTGACTGTGTGTAAGGGACAGCAGGATTTTGTGACAAGGTCAGTGTCACATTACTTACTTATTTTGTCAAATTACTTACACACTGTTCCTGCCTTTGCATGGGACTCAAAGATCAGCACTCCTGCCAGTTCTCTCTTTACCTGTGCAAGCAGGGGGACACAGATCTGTTTCAGTTACTGCTGCAGCAGGGCGCTTGGCCTGTAATCTCAAAACCCTGCAAGCTCATGCTAAAGGTAAGCAGGTAGCAGCCAATCTGACGTGAGTGATGTTTGGCTGAACTCTAATCAAAATGAATGATTTTACTTGCAGAACGTGTATCCAAACATTTATAAATGTGACGATCAGTGCTCTTTTAGATGTATATACACTAAGGTGCGTGTGCTGCTGGCAATTTGCATGCTTGCATCTTTTCCTTCTTGTTTACAACTCTAAACAGTTTGTGCTCTTGAGCGTGACATAAAACCTGAGGAGCTGAGCATTATTTTCATTGACACAGGAGACAGAGCCAGTTGCAATTTCTGCACAGTTTCAATAGGATTCCTATGGCCACACACTTAATACGTAAGGCAGAGAATCTATACTCACAGTGGTAGATAGGTGAGATAAGGCCTTTATATGGAGCAACTCTTCATAAATTATCTCCAAATCATCTGCTGTTCTTTCTGACGGACTGGAAAACAGGAAATATGGAAAAACAATCTTAACAGCATCACACTAATCAACTTTAAACCTTGAATGGCAGACATTGCTCCTCCAGATTATTGCTTTAGGGCCCTACTGTTTTCTCAGAATCATTCTCATGTGGGCGTCGGGCCCAATCTGCGAGAGAAGGAGAAGGGTATCCTGCAGTTCCTCTTGGCTCTGCTTCCTCTCCTCCTCACTGGGTAAGGGAGCGTCCTCCTGTTCATCATCCAAGAAGCGGTAGAAAAGATACTTGTCCTGGAAGCTCAGCTCCTGGTCCACTGCGTCGCAAAAACAACACAGAGAGCATGGCTTGAATCCAATAATTCTGCTTTGCGTTTACGCGTGCACAGACACATACGTGGTCCAGAATCTCACCATGGTTGAGAACACCTTCCTCCAGCAGCGCCTGCCACATGCCTACAGCTTGAATGCGAGAGTGGACGCATGAGCTCTGCTGCATTTGCCAGTCAACCAACTCTGTCCCCACACAACACTGCCTGTGAAACAGAGCAGAGACATTTCAGAGGCAAAACACACCATACTATAACATACTTATTTCAGCGTTACGGAATACTTGTAACGATGTTACATATTCTAAATACCAAAAAAAATGTATTCTGTTATGTATTCTGATTACAGATACTTGGGAAAAATTTGCAGATTACTTCTGGGAATACTGCAAGCAAGAAACTAAGAAGGCCATTTAAACAGTGGCAGGTGTTTTATGTCTTTATAAAATGTTGCACAGAAGACAATTTGTATTTGTAGGCAAACCTGAAATAAATTTCCTAAACTTTGTAATTTTTTTTACTTTTTCTTAACTGTACCGGTACCTTTATACCTCATATATGGCAAAGTAATCTGAAAATAACAGAAAGTTTGGGTCTGAGTTTGTTACTGATTACAATTTTGATGACATAACCAGTAACTGTAATGGAATAAATTTTTTAAAGTAACCTACCCAGTGTATGATCAAGTACTGACAAAAAAGCCCTTCGGCACCTACATACGATACGGCAAAGGTGATGAAATCCTCCACAAATTCAGCAGCGATTTATAGGCCAACCAACCTGTAGGTCTTCAGATGGTACTTCCTGTCTCTGATCATGTGAGGCGCCCTGGAGAGGATGGCATGACGGAGAACCTTCCCCGCCCGCAGGATCTTCTCTGACGGCACCTGACAGGGAAGGGGGGGTAGGCAGAGTAGAATTCAAGTTAAATCTCACAGTAGAGCCCTGCTGAGTATCTGCTATATTAAGAGGTACATCAGGCAAGCATTGGCTCCTAGCGATGTGATCATGTTTACTACCTGAGAAATGGATTTAGGGTGGGATTTGGCTGGACTTTCAATGAGTGACTTCTGCAAAATAAAACGAAATGAAAAAAATGACTGGAATTGACACACACAAAAACACATCATGGATGACAAGAAAATTGAAGCTGTGCAACTGATGACGTAGAACTCGACATTATAGGAATGGATGAAATGAAAGGTTTCTCGGATTCCTCACTCAAAATTAAACACAACAGTACAATGATTGGCAATAAAAGACATCCGGGCAACACAACATATCTGACAAGTCATGATAAATAACCAGTGTTTTTCCTCTCACTGTGAGTCACATTAGCGTCTTCCTCACAGCTATGACTCACACTTGACAGTATGTGCTTTTTTGTTGTTGATTTTAATTGAACTTATGGCTTCCTGTATTGCTTCTGAGTTAAAATAATGGTGTGTTACCGTGTGTGTGTGTGTGTGTGTGTGTGTGTGTGTGTGTGTGTGAGTGAGGCGTGGGGTGCGGGGGGGGGGCTGTGACATTTAAAATGCATTCTACATGCTTCAGAGAGCATTGTAACTCACAGATGTGCTGTAAACATGCATTTATGTGGAGGCTTTCAATTCTCATCATTTATTTATTAGGAAATGAGCCCATTCAGTATCCACAGAGGCTGGGCTTCTGTAGTTATTATTTATATAGTGCTAAAGTACAATTAGAGTTGTGTATCTTCATTACATAACAGTAAAAACAATTTAGGCATTTCTATTTTTACATGACAGAAAAAATTTGCATTTCTAAATAGTGTAAATATTTACTAACAACGTGATGAGGCTGACAGGACAAATGTGGGAGGGTCATGCTTGGGCTATAAATTCCATCTCTGCTGCTGATATTTATAGAGCACGTGTTTTGGCGAACCTCTGGAGGAACAAAGCACAAGCCACAATAAATCTGCCGTAGTGACATGTTATCAGTCCAGTGGCAAGGAAATGACCACAGGGGCAAGGTGGGACAGGAACTATTATGAATGGAGACAAGACCTTGTTTATATTTAGACAAACTTTAAACAAACTCCACATTCCAGATTTATTTCCATCCTCTGTTGGAGAGGTGAGTAACAGTAAAGGATGCTGTTACATCAGGCAAAATGTAAGCAATGACCAAATGAGTTATAGCCTAGTTTTAACAAGACACATTAACTCTAAATGATATAGAATGAGTCTTAAAATGTGTGTCAAGTTGTACAGTGTAGGAGAAACTACCTTATTCTGATGCTTGGAGACTGAAACGAATGAGTTGTTGCTTATGTTCTCTTTGTCCGGCATTCCTGGATGGGAAAAGCAGAAAATAGATCTGAACAGTGTTGACAGATCTGTCCACAATGTTGTCTTTAATCTGAGGCATAATAATTCAATAAATCACATTTAAAATAATTGTACATTTAATTTTGGAACTGCTCCACTAATAATGAATCTGAGACTAAATAATAACTATGTTTTATTAAATTTTCCTTTTTTCACAAAAAAGAGATGAGGAACAAAGTTACCAGTCATCATCTTGTATACAAAATGATTTTAAAGTCTAAGAAATGTATAGAATTCTTTACATCTTATGCATTTTTACATTTGAGTTTCATAGTACATGTACATACGAGGGGGTAAATCCATTTCCATTTTTATGCAAAATGAAGTGATGCCTTTGTAGGTTCAGTGTTTGAATCTTGGGTCATTTACCTCTGATTTAAATGTTGGGTCGTATGCACCTACATTTTCTGGTTTGTTTTTTTAAATGTATTTGGTGTACTTTTGCTTCTACAGCCAAATGAGATATATTTCATTGTAGTGCTAACCATTATGAACCAGAAAATTTTCCCATATCCCTGTAAACTCATCCTGGATACTTCAGTACTATCAGTGTCCATCTCCAGGATTTGTCATTTGATGACATTATGGAGAATCTTGGCTCTCATGTTTCCAACTTCAAGAGAAAGTTGTTTATGTTCATAAATCTAAACTGTCCAAACATATTGAATTGTGCGTAAATTGATGGATTTTTTCCTTTATTAAGCATCCTCTCAGACTCTATTAACACATGGGGTTACGGACATTACTGTACAGAGGGAGCGAAATAATGTGAAAAATTGAAAATAATGAAAAAGTATATGTTTCGCAGTGTGACAGTCCCACAGAGGATTTATTAGAAGGGTGTGGTTATTTCTCCGCATCAGGAGCTAAGCTTGTACTGTACCCTCCAGGACAAACAGCATAATCAGTCAAGCCTGCCCGGTCACTATTGTATCTGCAGGGAACAAGCCAGCTATTCTTGGACTCCCTTTCAGATTGCTGATACCACAAAAACAAAGACAGAATCCACAAAATACAGTGAAAATGGAACAAGAGCTACGTCAAATAGAAATGTGAAATTCATGATGCAAGTGGATAGACATCTAAGCATAAAAATCAAGCATCTGTATTTTTAGGTTTATTCACAGTTCTGTGTGAAATTCCTGATTATTCTGAACAAAATTATAAATGATCATTTTGTTCTAAGATGTTTCTACTGTTACCTTTATGTCGCATAATATGTATGACCCTTTGGACAACCTGACCATTGGGCTAACAATATCCAATAGGCAAAACCTTGACTGCATTTTTTTTGAAAAGAACCTTATATTAAACAGAATTCTTCTAATCTGACCTGATTTGACCTAATCTTCATATTGTAGCTGCTAATTTCTGAGTTCCTACCAGGAAGTAAGGGGAAGAGAAGAAGTATTCTAATGGTTAGTAGATACTGACAGATTTGTTATTGTTAGAATACGGGAGAAGTTATGACAGCTTCAGTAGGAAGAGAGAGAAAATGTGAATTTTAACATGGCGTTAAAGGGGATTCCCCTTCTGTTTCTATTTATGTGCCATGTACACAATCTGTACTTGTTTATTATTGTTCTGAGCAGTTAACATAGCCGTCTGTCTTTCTATTTGTGATGCTTTCATGTTGGTGCATGTGACATCACACCACTCATTCAAGTGTCATGGCAATTTGTTCACAACAATAAGAATGTAGCACATATATGCCGAGGTCTGGATTAGACTTAAGGAACAATGATCCAAAATGTCATCTTCTGGAGAGAAAAAAAGATGGATGCAAGCATTTTCATTTTTAGGGTGAATGAGTACGAGTGAGTTGAGAGTTGAGTGTTTCATTGCTATTGATAACTTATGATGAACAAGTGTGCTAGTGCTTTCTAGGTGTTCGGGTGGAGCGCTGGGGTGGGGGGGTACGAGTGAAACTACGTTCACCTGTTAACACCAAAGTGCTGTGCTAGCACAGTGTTGCTGGAACTAAGACGATTGCTGAACAAAACATTTAATTCATGCGTTGACTCAGCCACTACAGTTAGAAAATCACAGAGCTACTTCCAGTTGGTTGATGCCATGGATGTATTATGCTTGTGTGACTTCTACCGTACTGCCTTGTGTACGAGTGCACGCTGTATTTCCCTTAGGCAGGGCTCTTGGGGCTCTGAGCGGCCTAAAGAGTGCATACTGTAATTCCCCTAAGCACTTTCAAAAAGCGTTAATCACGAAGTAACCCACAAACACACAGAGCCCGGCCAAGCACCTAACAATGCTAAATGTCATCACAGCAACAGCAGCTTTTCAACAGCAGCCCAGAAGCCTAATTAATATCAACTTTATTTTGAGTGAGTTTGAGGAAAAGCTCCTTTACAAAACAATATATCCATCATTCATGAAAAAATGAAAAAGTGAAATCTTGACTTTGATTAATGATATCAAAGAAAAACAAGTCACTGAAGTCATTGGCTATCCTGAGCCCTTTAGTAGCAAAGCAGGAACGGGAGACAGTCTTCTCTCTGATGCATTCTTGGACGAATGCTTGATTTCACTGAGCCAGTGTGACAGCATCAAAAATGGCAGCAAGGCTATGACATTAGCTGAGATCAAGAAAATTGTGTCACACGGACAAATATGCTGAGATCGTGACTACAGTTACGTTATTTACATATGCAAATGTATCCTCTGAAAAGAAGTGGATGCAAGCCTGCTGATTTTAAATGTATTTTAATCAATACTGGTAGTTGACTTGCAATAATAAATGCCTACATAGCAACATAAGCCCATTGCCAGTAGCCAATAGACTCGTTAGATTTTCTTGTTGAAAGGAGTTGATATGCTCTGCTGTTCATCATTTTTATGGTGAATGACTTTGAGCAAAGTGCTCTGTTTGAGCAAAGCTAAGTCAATATTGAGTTAACTTGCAACGGTAAAAGCATAAATAGAAATATCAGCCTTATGATGACATTACCCAACATTTGCACTGCAATACTCTACAGTCAAATATTCTATTGAAAATCCCATTAGAATCGACTGTACTTTAGGGTTCAAAGAACACTTTCAAAATCTACCATGGCCTATCCTGTGAAGAAGGTTAATACAATTACTTTGAGCCCCAAATGATGCAAATCAACATTGTGTGATTGTTGAGTCTGAAACACTCAAAAGTCAGATGTAGAATTATAGTACTGCAGGGCTACTTACTGTTACTGCTGGTACCACTTTCCATCACACCATAAGGTGGGGCAAGCAGTCCAGCCATGCACTGACGATATCTCTGTAAAAAGGAAGAAAATACAGGAACATATAAAACATAGGAAATAACACAATCATCGCAGCTGTCAACAAAATATCAATTTCACTGAGTGTGTGAAAATGAAACACACCTGAAATATCATGTTTAATATCACCTTATGCCACTGATTTATGTGTCAGTCATTAAAGATGGTAGCAGTATTATAACCAGGTAAAGTCAACTTTGTCCTCGCAGCTCCTCTCTTTTAGCCCGTGAATACACAAGGCCATGGGAGGGTATGTAAATCCACAGCTGACATTCACAGCTGGTAGTTAGGATAAATACTGAGATTTCGGCCGACTGCCTCATTCCAATCTTCATTCATCTCTAAAGGGCAGGATCAGAATCAAATCCACACATCCAGTGGCTTATTTGAGGAGAGGCAGAAAGCATTTGGCTCATCCTTTATCAGGTTGTCATCTGTACTCAACTGTAACAGGTTCCCGATAGAAATCTGTGTACAAATCAGCGAAATACAGTACACTCCTCATAACTTCACTTGGCTCGAGTGGTCTTTGTTTACTTTACGTGTGACATCTGACTCCTCATCGTACCAGAATACTTGTACCAAGGAACAGTTCACTATAGTTTGATAAAGCCAGCTAAATCTGTCGTCTTAAAAGATCCAAAGGATTTGCCATAGATTACACTGGGAATCGAACATCTTGTCTTCAGCCCCTTATTCTAACATGCTAATGTAGAAAGGGTTTAATGAGTAATAGTCACAATTAAAAGGAGAAGAAGGTCAGTAAAGAGGTTATTTTTATGATTTGTATTAAATTGGACAATCTAATACAGCTTAATTATCTAAACTTAAATCATCTTTGGGGAAACAATTTCACTATATTCATTCATAATAAACAATCTCTGCTAAATTTCTTCTTTTAACAATTGCTAGTCCTCTTTTTATTTTTTGTCAACATATTTGTTTTTCTTTTGCCCTGTTAAACACTTCTTAGATGAAATATTTTGAATGACCCCTCTCAGTCTGAAAGTACTTTCTCCTTACTGTTGTACGAGCTGCAGAGACAGCAACAGAGGAAACAGAGCATGACAATAGAGCTGTAAGTGGCTTATACATCACTGTGCCTGCAGCAATACAACCGTTATGTAATGCACATTATATTGTACCCATGTGCTCATGTAAATGTCATATCTTTGTTCATGACACTGGTGCATAAAGAGGCCAGATCAGCCTATATCAACGAGCCATACAAATTACAGTAGGATAGGCCTTATGTACTACATGACAAGATCAATGGCAGAACGAAAAGTGAATTGCAAACCTCCGCCAACACTGAACAATTCTCCAACTTGCTGTTACACCCAAAGATATCATTCCTAACACTTATCCCCACTGCACATCACTCCTATACAAATTTCATTATTATACATTTAGTAAAGTAAATCAAGTAAATCAATGGTTCACAATTCACTTGTGGTAAAAGACAAAGAAAAAACAGGTTAGATGCCAGTCAATGGAGGTTCTGGGTCAATAAAAAGCTGATTGAAGACCAATTAGTGACATGCCAGTTCACTCCACCTTTCTATCTTCAGGTCAGAAGAGACCGAATGAAAGCTAGAACTCCGGAGTAATTTGTTACTAGATGGCAATGTACTCTCAGAGGTCAAGTTTTAAATTCAATTCTACAATCTGAAGTCAGTTAATCACCTTAACATCCCCTTAGAGGCACAGGGCCTTTTCCCTCAATTAAGAAGCCATTAAAAAAAATTCTCAGTGGCCTCCGTTTTTAAAAGCATTTCCCCTAATCAACTGCAAAACACAAACTGACTTGGCACTGCCTTTGAGATACTAACCAAGATTAATGGAAGCATCACACTTAAATTACAGACATATTTTCACCAGTGTTTGAACGAGACTATGAGGAGGGGATTTTACAAACATTCAAACAACAGCATGTCTTTTCGATGTCAATAAACTCAAGGAGGTGCAACAGAAATGAAGCCTTCAGTCACTTACACCTATCTTGCTTTGTTGACAATTAAAGGATTTAGGATTGGGATGAGCACTTAAACTGGACAGCACATGAACACATGAACTCAGGCGATGGAGATGACCCCTCTGAACCAATAAAGCCTTGTTCCCTGGGGGGCTGAATGCAGGGTGGGATGTTGTTTTAGAGGAGGATTAGGACAATTCTCAGGTGTGTAAAAGCACTCCGTTTTTATTTTGTTAGTAATGACGTCCCTCCCCCTTGTGACACACAGTGCACTTGCTGCTTCTAGAAGGTGCTATAGGAGATCAATCCTGCTAAATGCAATAATGCAAACATTTTCTATTTTATCTATAGCGCAGCAAAATGGAAAATTTAGTTGTGGTGTGACTGGGAAATATAGTCTTTGCAACATGCGGTTGAGATTCCCCCTCTATTTTCTTGCTGCTCTTACCACTTCATTGCATTAGGAGTAGAATTTCACACTCGATGTAACCCAATACTGTAATGATGACAAGCACTTCAAAACAGTTACATTTATCTGTCTGATTACTCACACATTTGCCTCTATCATTTTATATCTCCGACGATTTAGAGCATCAATTCATTTCACACATCAACTAGAGATTGAAACTGCGGAAACACTGGAGTCATGTAAAAATGTGAGAGTAAATAGAAAAAAAGGCATTTCTGATATTTCAGTTGTATTATCCACTTGAAGAATTACAGACAGAAACATTTAGACCCAGTCATTTTCCTTTGAGACACAAATTCTAATTAATTATGACAATACATTATGTCAACCATTAGGCCTATTGCTGGTTACAAGGGCTACATGAGTAGTCTGACACTTTGTTACCATAACACTGATAGATACTGTATGTCCTTATCATCTATGATCTCCTATACTAAAGGGAAGAGGTAGGCACTTTAGGATCACTCATCACTACAGATCAGCATTACTCACAAATGGTGGGTCAAAAGCCATAAGGCAAAATCAAGCTCCATTGCCACTCACAGCCAGCTCTGCACACAAGGTTCACCGCTGTGATAAGTAGTAGCGTGAATGCTTCTGACTGCATGCAATGTGTGACGCATGGATAGACCTTTAGGTGTATTCCACCGGGTCAACTAATCCTTGTCAAAGTCATGGTTTGGCAGCCAGATATGAGCAAAAACAATGGTTTAGTCAGACGGCTTACTGTGTCTGATTTCACTCAGTAAAACAAATCACGTCGAGCCTCGTGTAAACGTTCTCAAGTGATTCCATCATATTAGGAGATTATGATCTGATGCGTTGCTTCAAGCGGATATATTTTGAGTAGGTGAGCGGTATTAAAAACACACAATGATGTTCTCTGAAGTGATGTATATGATCAGACTGGTACCGGAGATGTGGGGACATCCCTAAACCCCATATCCCATCCAGATGCTTGGAATAAAAACGAACTTCCGCCGCATCTTAGTAGTAGCAGCATCTGCATCTTTTTACACTTACATAAATCATGACTTTGAATCTGAGTGCAACTTGAATTGAACTGCATCTTAGTAAGAAGCAGGTTGTAGCTCAGTAGGTAGAGCAGTCGTCCAATGATCGAAGGATTGGCGGTTCGATTCCCGCTCCTGCTGAGTTTACATGCCGATGTGTCCTCGGGCAAGACACTTAACCCCTTACCCACCTTGGCTCGTGTGAATGTGTATGAATGATCTTGGTGGTGGTCGGAGGGGCCGTTGGCGCAAATTAGCAGCCACGCTTCCGTCAGTCTGCCCCAGGGCAGCTGTGGCTACGGCTTACCACCACCGGTGTGAATGTGTGTGAAAGAATAATGGTTTCTGTAAAGCGCTTTGAGCACTTGGAAAAGCGCTATATAAATCCAATCCATTATTATTATTATTATTATTTATCTACTACCAGGTCAACAAAACATATAATATTATGAAAAAGTAAATGTAAGATGTTCACACAGTTGAAATAAATAATATTAGAGGAACTGGAATACTCAGTTACTCAGGACAACATAATCAAAGGAGAAAGTGCTATATTTGTAGGTGTAGAGTATACAGAGCTCTCAGAGACATCCGAACGTACTAACAGCACTGTATGATTCTGACAGCAACAAAAAAAAAAGAGGTTTTATAAATGTCTGCAATGACAGATGTGCCATTCTGTATTCCTCCAGGGAAGCTTGGCCAACTGTTATATACTGACTGCACTGTCTCCACACACAACAGTAGAAGAGCTCTCCAACACCTCTAAAACTGTCCTCTAATAATGACTCATGTGTATTTTTCCCTACGCACATAAACTATTGTGTAAAGCTTGTCTGCATGCATTGAAAAAATGCTGAATATACATACCTCTATCTGATGCACATGGCTGCTACGCTTTGAAAATTCTATCTGTGTCACTACAAAGGATCAAGGAAGATATAACAAAGTGCATTTTCAGTGCAAGCTCCTATTTAGTCTGTCATGCTTGAGCACGTCTTGCATTCTGAGCATCAATGTGCATGAATGCACACTTGTGCGATGAATAATTCACCCAAGATTACATAACATGCGTAGTACAAACTCCCTGTTCTCAAGACATTCTCAAATGATTCTGGACCCTTTTCTAACAGGCACACTTCCTGCCATTTGGGAAAACAACTGGGGGAAGACCCTCCCAAGAGTTTCAATTCACCTCTGTATTTTTAGATTTTACTCCAGATACAGTTGGAATGCAAATTCTAAATTTGGAACATACATTCTAAATTTTCATTTTTACGTTTGTAATGTAAATTCTGAATTTTCAGGTTGTGCTGCTACATGATAGTGATCAGCAAACACAAGGTTCTGTGCAAATCTCAATCTTACAGTTAGTTTTTTCCAATATCTTATGTATTTCCCAAGAAACAAATGAACATTGCATTGTTAAGAAGTTTGGCAAAGTAAAGATTACCTAAGGATGCTACCAGCGTTCCATGTATGTACTTAGCCTATGATTGCTGTTAATGACTGGAAGGTCCTCCACACCCTCTTAATCCAGGTGTTAACAAACAAGCAAGTGAGTCCAATTCCAAGAGTCCCAGTGTGACAGACTAGTCATGGGTCATATCCAGCATGGTCCAGCATGGTCCAGCAGCTCCGTTGCCCCAGCCTCCATGCTGCTCTGTGAGAGCAGTGTGAGCAGAAAGCCTGCAGCTGACTTCCTTTGGTTGCTAGGTGATTACTCTACTCCAATCACTAGGCACCCAAGAGTCAGTCTCTCTCTCTCTCTCTCTCTCTCTCTCTCTCTCTCTCTCTCTCTCACATACACACACACACACACAGCACAGAGTAGCAGCTAACTTCCAGCATGGTCAACTTTTCAAAGGAAGTGCCAAAAGGGGAGTGTGATCAATTAGATTGGATGTAGAGAGCAATAATCATAAATATCCAAATAAATTGTAAAAGTGTCTGTGCAGTCTCCATTAACTTACGAAAATGTTTGTAATTCTATTTTCCATTTTAAACACATAAACAAAATGTAGCATTAAAATGGTGGCTAGGTAACTGGTGTTCTTGAAACCAAGTCTTCACTGAGACATTTTCCTCCATGGGACATGAAGACATACCAGCAGCATTCATTTAAAGCCATGAATCTTAGCCCTTATCCCTTGCTCATTTAATCCCAACCCTAAAATGTACAGACAGCACATCCAGTGTCCCTGTCCCTGTCCCTGTCCCTGTCACTGAGCTAGCTTCATCCTCTCCAAGGACAGAGGGCAGATGGTGTTTTATCTTTGACCTTGTTACTGATCAAAGCTACACAAGACAGCTGCATTTCAACTCACTGAGCCTTTATAACCAACAAACTAACCACATGCTCTGAAGAGCTTCTACAGTGTTGTCTAATACATATCTGAGAGTTGGCCTTTAAAGTAATAATCTGTGACATTTTCATGAAAATAAAATATCTGTTTGCTACTCTATTTTTAATGCAATAGCGATTCAACCAATACCCAGTTCATGAAAGCTTCTACATTTGCTGTTCTAAACACCCGTTGTTGGGTAGGTCTTTAAGATGTCGCCAAAATCCCCCAAACCAGGATGTCGCTCTTACCTCTTTAAGAGTGGTCCAGAACAAGGTGTTTGAGGATATTAATAATCACACTTATAGTATTGTAATATTGTATTGTAATACTGTGGACCCTCCCTCTTGCAGAGGCCTATCAGTAATACATTTTACTTTATTTGTGTGAACAGCTTGCCCAAGGCTTCAGGCAGTATTGCCAAAATTGCATAACAGGTAAACTCGGCAGCATCAAAAACATAACCTAACATATGGCATTTGGTGGACGACTTTATCTAAAACACCTTGTACAGCGAAGTCATACATTCTACCAAATTAAGAATGTTGAAAAATGACATTTGAGAAAGCTACGTATGAGAATAGCCATCTTTCCATTGATTTTGAGAATGGAAAAGACTCAGAGACATAGAAGGGGAATAGAGAGCAGAGAGGATGAGCTATGGATAATGACGGAGCAGGTGTGGATGTGTGTCACTGAATCACCATGTTAAATCCGACTCCCTGACACTAACCAAAACAGCTTAGTTGCTAGATTGCAGGGGAAATCATATGACAGAAAATCACATGTCTTGTTTTGCTGTCAGCATTGGTTTCCTGATTCTGATGGGTGATCCCTCCCTGTTTAAATAGGCTTTACACATGACCACACGGTTTTAACATTTTGGGCATGGCTTAAAGATCAAATGTATTTTGTGCAAGTCATTAGTGGGACTGTGGTAAATGTTGTCAAAAGCACAGAGGAGAGAAAGCATCTTGTTTTCCTCCTTGTGAGGTCAATAACAAATAATCAATGACGGAGGCTTTGGTTTTGGTTTCAAGTTTTGTGGTTTGAATTCAAGTGCTGTGGTTTAACTTAAAAATACAGAGGATTGAAATGCCTCACTCGTGAACTGTGCATCTGCGTAGCCTACTTCAATCTATTAAAGTATTAATATTGTACTTCACCAACAACAGCGTATGCCTATTGTCTACCCTTTAAGCACACACACACACACACACACACACACACACACACACCAAAATAATGGGACCAAGAAAGCTAAGAGAAATCTAGTTTGTGCCAGTTGTACTGTAATCTGCACTGCAGAGTTGCAATTATCATGAGTCCCGTTTTATTTTGCAGGTTGGAGTGCACATTCCAAGCTTTTGATGATGTAATAACTCTGTGAGTGGAGATAAGGGAATAAACAGAAATGTTTTGATACAATCTCCTTGCTCTTTCCGTGTGCATATCCGCTGTACACTGGGAGGGACTCTGGCCTGGGATGTGGCTTGCTACTTGTATGTTGACCCCACAGAGGCTCCATGTGGCCTCGCTGTTCTAACCCCCCCCCCTCCGCCCCAATCCTA
>OMLI01022962.1:21461-33567 GCA_900302605.1 Rondeletia loricata
CTGCCTGGGGAGGTGAAGCGGGAAGAGACATTGTGGCTGGGGATGGGACCATCTCTCCTGCTGCTGATCCCCACCCCTCCTATCTTCATACACCTCCTTACTTTGCTTTGGCCATAAACAATACTGCTTCTCTTTAGTATCTTGTCACGTGCAATTTCTGCTCTGTAGTCATCTCTTAGAACTATTTACAATATATGAAATGTCATGTTTGCACAGATACAGCAAGACATGCTGGGACTCAGGGGGAGTATCATGTGATGCTATGTGGATAGCGGGTCTCAATATTATGATGGGTGAGTATATTCAATTAGTACATGGCATCCAGAGATCAGTAAACACACACAGGGCCAGAGAGACTCTCTTTCTGTATGGCACTGTATTTCCATCTAGTGGCCAAAAGGTATACAGAAAAAAAAGTCCCCGTTCTCCATTTAAATCAATATTAGGGTGAACGCTTACACAGAAACTTGGGCTTGGATGTAAAGGGGGTTAGAGTATGTCAAGTGGACACCTCTCATGACACCTGCAGGGGGCTCAACAATTAATTCCCTCTATACCAATTCTCAGCACTGATCCGACCTCCACTAACCAACATTACACATTATTCTCAATAAGAACAGGCTAGTTCCAGTAGGTCAGAAACCACATTTGTACCAACAATTAGAAGTTAAATGGACCGCTATCCCTGCTGGCTTGAAGCGACCCACTCAGCTGTTCAGGATCTGCATTGTATCTGCAATCAATCAACCTAACTATGTAAAAAGAGTCACATTTTCACCAGGAACTGTGGACGATGCTACATCTACTAAGATTCCTGCTTCAGATAGAGAATGTTGTTCCATGCAACCTTGGTATTTGTTTACTAGACGGATGCTACACGAATCTCCTCTGACGTATCCAAAACACCTCATGGAAACAGCACCTCACACTCACTCATATATGGCAAGCTACCTCCTATCTCGCAGTGCCTAACGCAAAAAAGAGTTCAGTTTGCTGGTCACGCACAAAGGGCAAAGGGAGAACCTATTTCCGATCCTCTCCTCTGGAAACCGTCCAAGGGACGTCACCTGACATTCCCCGATGTCATCTCCAGGGACACTGGAATTGAAGCACAAGATCTTGCTGTGGCCATGACTGACCGTGAAGTCTGGAGTAAAGTGGTGAAATCCATCTCGGTCAAGACCGCAAGATGATGATGATTATTTTATTATTAAGAAATGTGGAAGCTTTATTTCTGTGGCTCCACTGAAAATGCCTCTCGGTAAAGGGAAACTAAGCAAAACAGACACACAAAAATGAGCAGAAGACAAACATGACATGTTTACTGAGTGGCCTTTTTGAATTTCCTGATACAGGCACTTAGTTAATCTCTGAGATGTGTCACATCTTGCTACATCGCCAGAGAACTCCTGTGGGCTGATACAAGTAGAGACAGTAGAGTAGATAGAGGTACTCACCTCCCACAGAGACCTGAACTCCCTCTGCTCAATGCGTAGGAGCTCACTAAATTCCCGCGTGACAATGGTGGCATGCCGGGGGGTGTTATCCAGGATCGACTCCCCAAACGCCGTCCCAATCCCCAGTGTGCATATAGTGACAGCATCCTAGAGGAGACCCAGACATGGTGCTCTACATGGATGGTTCCTCCATATCATAAGCAAAGGATGAAACAGCAAGGTGGATAAGGATGCTATGCTAATGAAATGTGCTTATTCTCCAAAAAAAATGGCTTTTGTGAGAGGCACTTGAAGTGCTGTGCTCTGCTCTGCTCTGACCAGATCACTCTCAAAGGTGGGAGCAATCTAGCTCCTCTGAGCACTTGTGTTAGATAGATGGATACACTCCAATCTCCAAAAGAATCACACCAATCAGCAGCCAGGCAGGCTGACTAAGGCACATAGGGCTGTGGCAATTAACAATATTCAATGTTGTCCCTCAGTGTTACAGTCCACACTTTAAACGAACTTGAGGTTAGATGAGAATTCTCATTTGCATGTGTGCTGTATTTCTTATCATCCAAGTTTATGAAGCAAGATTGTAAAATGTATATCTGACAATGCAGTAAATTAGTAAATGAGCACACCAATTATTTAGAAAATTGAGTTCTTACATTTTTTTTAGCAGCACACCTGAGAGATCTAGCAACAAATCAATGTGATAGGCTAATAGACTAGTAAGGAGAGCCATTTCCATCTGCAAGTTCAATTTGCTTTATCATCTTTCAACTACTTCTGGTATATCATATCATGCTGGGGAAACGATATCAGTCTTACCTGATAATTTGCTGTCTCTGACACTCTAACATCCAATGAACCAGAAAGGACAGCATACCAGCTGGTGCCGATGTCTCCTTGGCGATACACTGAAGTGACACAGCACAGTTTGAAAAACAAAGTGAGTTCAACACCTTTTGAGGGAAAATAAACTATTTCTTACCAGGAAACATACTTCTTTATTCACTTTGATGAACTATTTTGTCTCCAGATACATGACAGTTTGAGAGCTTGTGGTTTGACCTACAGGTGATGCCTTTCTCCAAGCATTCATAGAAACCGCAGAGGCAGATCTGCTGCAGCAAACTGGGGTGGAACCTCTCAAAGGCCTTCACATGTTTCAGACGTCCCAGGATTATGTCAACATCTTCCCCAGAGCGCTCTGCTGGTCTGGAGGGGGGGGGGACAGACAATGTACAGGTAACTGCCAAAATAAATGTCCATAAAACATCTAAATAGTGTGCTGGGCCACCATTGACCAGAACAGCCTCAATGTACCTTGGCCTGGATTCTAAAAACACCTGGAAGAGACTTTACGCTTAAGGAAAGAAATGCTTCAAGTTTAGTATGAAGGTGATCACTCAGACTGACTCTGTATTTATTGTTGTTTATCACCTTGACCTCTAATGGTTGGATTGACCTAAACCATGGCAGAAAATTGGACCTCACACCTCCAGAGCCCTGCTTTCAACGTGTTTTGTATCCCTCATTTATTCCTGTGTTTCCTGTATGCAGTTACATGTACATTGCCCCACATTTAAGTCCTGAGCATCTGCTATAGCATGTGGGTGTTGGATATAGCTTACATCACCTTGAATCTATCTATCCATCCTTTAAAAATGAAACCAAACAGTTGTATAGTATCAATGATTCAAAAGGGAAAACAAACACTTGCTACACCACAGTAACAATTCTGGGGCTTAATGTTGCTCTGAATAATATTGACTGGATATTAAATACTTTATACTGTATTAAGTGTGCTGTTATAGTAAATGTGTTTTCACTGAGCCACAGTTTGCAAGTGAAAAACTCTTCATCAAATATTCCCTGGCTCCCTTTCAACTCCCTATTACTGTAAATCTCCTATGAACTTACTCAATGAATTGTAATATCATGTCTGCCGCCACATCTGTGGGAGCCGCTGGTTACATATTGTGTATTTATCTTTCTCATAGCTTTTTTTGAAGGAGAGGGAGAAGTCTACTCTCCAGTATTTCAGCACTGTGTACTTTATCACATACAGTAACAGGGAGGACAACTTGGCACAAGAGAGAAATGTGTGAGAAAGGGCCCAGAGTTTGAAATCCATTTGGAAACCAACCAAGCCGACAGCCTTTTCAAAAAGAGCTGCTTTTGAATCTGAGTGAGGATTAGTATTCTTGCATTATATGGAAAAGAAACTTGTTATGTAAACTGCAAACAATCATGAGCCTGACAACTGCTTCTAATTTGCAATCTAGCGACAAAATGTAAGTGCGACTTTGATTTTGTTTAATGAGTGAGATTTCTGCAACCTCCTCAGCAGTGTATTAGACTGTAAATGATGAAAACTGTTTTCAGATTAAATATTGCCAACTAATAGCAGAGAAACACATTACAGTCATCACCCGAGTTGCATTTAAGTGGAAAATTAACAACAGAATGATAAGTTGAATCAGGCTGTTTGCTAGCAAATGGTTAGTCATACAAAAACCATTTGATCTGAGCTACACAGGTGGCTTCTACAACTAACAAAAGGACATTACTGTGTAAACACATCTGCCATACTGCGTCATGTGGCTGTTTATAGCTGATGTACTTTGGACCTTTCTTCAGGATGCGCCCCTCTTTCTCTCTCTCCTCCTCCCATCTGTCTAAGAAGCCCACTTGCATTTTTACTTCAAAATCTGAAAGTGAATAAAATGATGAGCCATACGAAATAATGATGCAGTATTTTCTTGTCGTGATGTCAGTATTTTTAAGGTGCTTGATGGTTTGATACCTCGGACACTTGTGTAGTTGTAGTTATTTATCAGTCCATGTGTTCCACACTAGTAATTTTGGCTTATTAAGCATTTTAATGACCTACTAGTAATGACTACTGCTTTTAATATCATCTTGATTTGTCCAGTAAACCTTAGGCACATTGAAATATAGATATCATGCACAAAAAGTGCTGTGAAAAATTTAAATGCCTTGAAATTGCCTGTACCTTATCCCTATAGTCACTCTATCATTTAAAATCCAAAGAGATACAGAGAGTACAGAGCAAAAACATTAAAAACTTGTACTGTCCAAATACTTCTGGAGCACACTGTATTTTAAAGCAAATTGTACATTTATGTTTAGAGATCAAATATTACATTATTGGGACAACTTGACATTTTAGACTTCAGAATAATATACTGAAGTCTTTTGGTCTTTTGACTGACTGAGGGATATTCTTAAATGTATACATTATTTTATTTTCAAAAATGCTGAAATGTAAATGCAGTTCATAGTGCAAAGTTTGGCAAGGTCCTTGCTCCTCATAGTAGGAATAAAACAGGTACGGGTGTTCTGAACATTTCAAGTACATAAAACATCCAGGCTGGTTTATCATAAATGGCTGTCTATGTGGCAGATCCACAATACTATAGAATATGTTACAAAACTTCCACATGTCCTTAATCTTTGGGTACAAAATGTATGTGCATTGTCCAAACAATGGCAGTTATGTAGCTCCTACTCTGCTTGTTGCAGATCTGTAATGCCAGGAGATATTGTTGTTATGGGAAATGCATGAATAGATCCTATCCGCCCTGCCTCCTCTGCCCTAGAGTCATATTTCAGAAACCTAGCTTTGCACCATGCTTCCTTGGAAAGGCTTTGGAGCAATCTGCTGCCACAACCTGATTAAACTGAGACTTCCTTCTCTCTCCTGTTCCTGTTCTTAAGTGAATGTGCTTTTATTCAATCTACAATATCGTTCATCCTTATTATTGCACTTGTTAAACTATTGACTTGAATGATTTCAATGAAGAACCTTCAGGATACATAAGGTGAGCCTGGAAGATGACATTGTAATATTTAAGTAATCTAACCTGCTGTCAGATAAATGTTGGGGGGGAAATGCACACTAGAAGTCACAATGTAGCATGGTACTGATAAACTTTTTATTAAATGAAAGCATCAAACGCCTGTCTATAAAGAGGAGAAGTAGCCTTTGTTACTTGCAACAAGATTATTGTCCTTGGCTTGCTCCAATATTTCACTGGCCATCAATTTGCCTAATTGTGTAGGCTAAATAATCACCATAGCGGCTTGTTTTGAACCCTGTGTAGACTTATATGTATTACAGCAGGGTGATGCCGGTCAATACAGCCTGAAGGAAAGCCCAATTAAACCATATGCTAGTATGGGTGATGTGAGCGTGTGGCCGGGCTAAAATAGACAAGACTCCTACATTTCAGACTTGATGCATTAAATCTTGATTGCGTTGGGGAATTAAAACAGCTGGTGGAGATATGCTGTAGTCTACTTAGTGTTTTGATGCAGCCTGGAAAAACACACATGGCATGCACCGAAACGCACGCTGCCAGGTGGAAAGTCGCATTATTCTGATATTCGTCGCTGGTGTATATTAGCCTACAGTCAGTTCGTGTTGGCAGTGACGCGATATACATTTATTTAGGATTACCTTTTATCAAGACAAATAATCCACTCGGCAGACTCAGACGAATGCGAAGCAGTGTGCGCTGCTACCATGTTGGTCCTGATGGTCCTGATGGTCCTGATGCTGAGGGAGGGCTGGACGAGCAGCAGCTGCTGCTGTTTCGGCTGCTGGACTATATTACAGTGACCTTTCTATTGTGCCTGGCTCTCACCTAGCCTACATCATAAACTCTCCCTCAGGACATACAGTAGCAGGTTCACTCCAAAGCAGCAGCACTTGAGAATGTTATCTAATAGCCAACTATACAGGCTGAGGATACATGACTGATGATGATCACAGTACTGATGAGCATGGATGTGGCATTATGTTGTGGTGACCAGAGATGTGGAGGGAAAATACGTGCAACATAAATTCAGAGTAGTATCTAACTGTTGATATAATGTTATGCAGTGTTTTAGGGGGGCATACTTTTATGCTTTTATGGAAACATACATTTTTGTTTATATTGATGTTTATATTTTCCATATGATGCTCACTGACTGGAGGTAGTTTGCCTGCCTTTTTATTTACCACAGCTGGTGGCAATGTGTTGAGCTGACTTGTGTGATGTTAGCACACCTGTGTCTCTTTGGGACATGAAAAATATAAATGATATATAAAATGGCAGTATTTACAGGCAGTTTTTCCCTAGTGTTACCATTATTGATGACAAAAGGTTAACACCAATGACTGGATGAATTATTGAGCTTAAATATAGGGTAAGAATGGAACCATTTATTGTCCTAAGGGAATGTGTTTAAAACAAGAAGAGCTCAAAGTTAAAACCATTGAGGACACATGGCATCAAGCAGAAATAGCCAGTAATGAAAGTGACCTATAAAACATAATTTGAAAAGATACCAGAAACAATCTTTAAAGTGTGTAATGTACAGTTAAAGAAATCATGATGTGTTCTTCCACCCTTAGCTGTATCCAGTCTGAGCTTTGTTGCAGCAACGTGGCAATCCTTGCAGAAAGATAAGGAGATAATTTTGTCACTGCATATGATTTTTTTTAATGAAATGTTGGAACGCCATACAAGCTGCTGAGTGGAATAATAAGGTGACCTGGAGAAGCACATGGGTGATCAGATACAGCAACTCACTCCCAGTGTGCAGCAACACATAATAGTATCCCAATCTAAATGAAGCAAATGCTATTGGTCAAACTAACTACTGCACATGGACATAAAACTGTAGCTGTATCTGAAGGCTGAGATGCAGATGGTGCGTGAATGTGTACATTGCCCATGGAGCAAATGGCAGCTGCAGGAGGAGGACGTGCCACACACAACATGATTAAAGTGGCCAGTCAGCACATAGGGAGTTCTCTACTGCAGGATAAAGGGGACAGGCAGGCATAGGTGTGACCTTATGGGTCTAGGTTCACATTACATGATTGCTCATCAGGAACAGGCAGGGACTCAAGCAAACGACACATACATATTAGTCCATATCCGTAGTTGATTGGCTGATTGTATAAACAGTTGACCCTGAACCCATCTCATTGTATATTGTGTTCTATAGTAGGAACATTTCCATTAAAGCCCAGAGAAAATGATGTTTTGTAATAAGAGGGCACATATAGTAAAGGGATATGTGATCTCTTTCAGTTACCTTGGCAACAAACTGCTACAGAGATAGAAGTAATGGAGACTTGTGCTTTCATTGGGTAGTGCAGCTCCACAGCAGCTGTTTATATGCCAATTACTTTTTCTTTTTGGTCACTTGAAGACTGGAGAACTAATTTGTTTTTGAGTTCCAGGGCAAAACTAAATGTACCCAAATTGTGCCCTGGCTTTAAAAAAAAAAAAAAACCTGTTCTAATTTACATCATGTAAGTCTACATAATTACTTGTCCTGAATACTGTAAGATGTCCATTAGAAAGTAAATCAAAGTAAGATTAAGCCGCTTTTTGAAAGCTTGACTGCTTGAATAAATCAAGCTAGTTATGGATATGATGGGAGTCAATGATAGATCAGAGGCAGATGTATGCAAACCACACATAAATCTGTGTAGTCTGAAAGGTATACGTGCAACTGACATGATATGAATTCAAAATGTTTTAATGTCTTGTTTGCCAAAATTATGAAGCATTTCCTGCTCATTTGAAAGTTTGCATGGCATCCTTATTAGATGGTTTAAGCAAGATTTATTTTCCTTTGCAAGTTATCATTATGAGGGATGTCTTCAATTTTTTTGGGACCAATATTAAGACTCCTGTACATTTATCTGTCAGAAGATGGCAGCAGTTCCTCTTAAAAGGCTAGTGGATGAGAGTCATGCAAATCATAGTAAATTTTGATTCAACTCCCATCCAAAATTTTAGAATTTTATGTATAAAGTATCTTAAACACACTCAGTGCATACTTCTAAACTTCTAAACTGTAGGCTACTCTGACGTTGACTTGTCTTGGTGTGAAAGGTTTATTTTGCACTGTGGATTAATGGCAACAAAGGCTTCAGTCTGGTATTGAAATGTGAAGCGTTCTTTGGCATGAGTAGAATTCGCACATGCCACCATATGGTCACTCCCTCTTGCTGAGATCGAAATGGTAAGGATGCAAGGACTTATGAGCTCAGGCTGGGGCATGCACAACACACAACACACATTCCACTAATACTGCATACCACCGCCTCACAGCAGCAGCAGACCAACACATAACAAAGCATGAAACTGTCATTGTGCACTACAGTACTTTGCTACTACCGGTACTACTTTGTTATTATTTTGTATTAGCTATCAATTCCCAACCCATTGTGACTCACTTCTCTCAGAGATAACCACGAATATCTGAATTTACTTTGAAATATTAGATGACAACATAGTTCACATGGTAACTGAGATTTTTATCAGTTGCATCTATGCCAACAATCCTGCATCCTGAAGAGGCTAGTCTTGGAATTTATAACTAACAGGCATCTGACACAAAGTAGCAGTATTTGAACATCACAGACATTCGAGCAAGACGGAAAAACACAGATGTAATCGACTATTTTGTGCTATTAGTTCTGCCTGGCTGGATTGAGTTTTAGACGTTCTCTAACAGGTTCCATTGGCCGTGCTGGCCAGATATCTTCCCCAGCTCCTGTTTCCATTTGATTTAAGCATGCTTGTCTTGTTCATTAGACATTGCTTGAAGGGTTGCTATAGGGACCATTGGTTTGACCACGGCTTGCCATGTTACCCCTGAGAGAAAGCCCTCTGACTGTGTATATATGGCTTTCGAGGCCCACAGTTGCTAGGAGATAATCCAGCAAGCTTGAAATGGTAAACACACACACATGCAGCCCTCATGTGCACACACAGCATAATGTCAGATGCTGGCGAGCATTTAGGAAGATGTTTGTTGCTGCCGGTATGTAAAACCCACGCAATTATAAAAACGTTCAGGGTCAAACTCCTATTCTACAGAATGTATTTGTTTCTTCTTGTCAAAAGAAAATTTTGTGATAGTGTGTAATATTACACTATCTCAAAATTTTCATCAGTTCTATTTAAAAAGAGTAAAGTACAAATTCCAAAGAGTCAAAGGAAATAACAGTTTAATGTGCTCCATAATTGACATCAAGAAGATTTTTCTCTCATAGTCTGAGCACGCATGCCAGTGGCAGCCAAATGTCAATGGATTTACATAAAACAAATGAACATAAAACCCCATAAAAAAGACATAATGTACAGTGTGTGAGTGGCTTTGAGACGCTATATAAAACCCCACACATCAGATAACCACATCTCAAATGGAATGTGAGAGCAGATAACTCCCAAGGAAATGCCTGAGGATCGAAACTTCTCAAGTCTCCCTGAATGTTGTAAAACACTGTTTTACAGCCTTGATAAGCTTGACTGAACTAGTCTAAAATATAGCATCATTTTCACAGTGTACTTTGAATACACTAAGTCTAAGGTTGCAGGACAAAACATCCTGCTCTCTGAAAGAATAAAAACAAACGTGTTTGGTGTTGATAAGGGTTCCATATTTCATGTTTTGTACAATTAAATATGTAGATGGTATTACACTTTAGGCAACTGAATAAATGGTAACGCTCACAACAAATGGATGGCCTGCTAAATAGATCACCATCTGTTCAGGCCTCTTGCTGCCAAGTCTGGTTCATATTTTATCAATAATTGCTACCCTCTTCTCATTTTGTTACATAACTCTCCTCTTGTTTAGTTGCATACAAGGTTACTAAAGACTGTATATTCAAAAGTTAAGTGGAAATAAAGATTCTATCAAATTTAAGACTCTACACTTTTAAAATCAGTGAAATAAAAATGTGAAATGAACATCAAGCAATGCCACGATGCCTCTAATAAACATAACCTGATCAATATATCTAGGTGTTGTTAACAATTGGATTCAAATACAAATAAATCATCTTGTGAAATTCAATAGATTTCCTTAAAACTGTAGATCAAAGCATATTTTCTCCCATTTGATTTGGCCTCTGTTTTCCAAGCTCAGTTTGATTGGATGATATTTTTGAAATCTAGGTTCTCAGCCACCAAGGAAATGTAACTAAACTCAAATGTCTTTGTGGCTGATCTGAAGGAAATCAGCTAATCTTTATGTTTTGAATCAAACAAGAGGTCATATACAGTAGTAGATGTCAATTTTGCAAAATGAGTGTAAACTTGTATGCTGCCTTATTTTTGCTCCCTGAGGAGGGGACCTGTTTTCAAATGTGCATGGTAAGTACATTTCTATTTGAGTAGTCTGAAAATAAAATACCGTATGTCTTGAGAGCATATATCTCTATTTTTAAAGCTGTATATCCATGAACCCATTGTGGAATGTCACTTTAATTTATAATTTCAGCATAATAATAGTAATAATATGATGGACATTATGTTATGAATTGAAGTTGGGAAGCTACCTATCCACTGTGTCTTAATGTGTATGGAGGATAGCAATATAATGTAATGTTCTGTTTCAACCTGTGCTAAGCAGTTTCACTAAGGCTTTTCTTCTTTATAAAACACATTGAGGGTGGCTTGGTGGCTCAGTGGTTAGTGCTGTCGTAAGAACCTGGGTTCGATCCCAAGCCCTGTCTGTATGGAGTTTGCATGTTCTCATGGGTTTTGGGCTCTGGTTTCCTCCCACATTCCAAAGACATGCAAGTCAGATGGATTGGACACTCTTAATTGTCCATAGGTATGAATATGAATGTATTTCTATCTGTGTTAGCCCTGTGATGGACTGGCAACTTGTCCAGGGTGTTTCCTTGCCTGCTGGCCAGATAACCTGTAGCCTCCTGCGACTCTGAAAAGGATTAAGTAGGTAGAAAGAGTGAATGAAAGACACATATGAAACTCCCAGAGTGAATGAAAGACATATGAAACTCTAGGTACTGCGTCTAAAATTAAAATGCAATGTTTACTGCATAGCAAGAGCAGCTCAGTGCTAGTGACCTACTTTAGATGGTAATAGATTTACCTGACTAACATATTACTTTTGTGAAACTAGGAGGCATATACTGTAGGAATACTGATCCAGGTTCACTGGCCGGTCACATGGCACTATAAACTGTGCTATGATGTCAGAAGTGAGACTAGTAGTCCCACATCAGCATTTAGGAATATTGCCAGTCAGGTGCTCTCGCTGTGGTTAACAAAGATAATTTAGTTTGCTGTTGGTTGCATTTTACCGGCACCTAGGGGTGCTACTAGGAATTCTGGGCCCCTTGACAACATTGTGACAAGGAGGGCATAAGACCATAGGACCTTAGGAACAGCCATTTACCAGTGAGTTAAGACTTTGTGGGGTGCCCTGAAGCTTGAGGCCTCCGAATTATCACCATCTGCCCCCTCATTCACTACACCCCTAAATCTACTTATGATAGGATAGCAGGATTACATCTTTTGAAAGTAAAATGTTATTTCAACAGTTACAGAATAATATCTTAATGCTAAGAGATAGTATAACAGCAATCACTTACTGAGCACATTGTATAGACTAGTGGGAAGGGGGTAAGCCTTGTTAAGCCTTGGCTGCAAAACAGGCTCATTGGAAATGAACCACCGGTCATGCCCGGGTGTAGCCTACTCATATGTGTTGTTTTTTCCAGGTGCGGATTTTTTCCAGTGGGGAGGTCTAGGTGAGCTCTGATATACAGTAATGCTCTTTCCCACGCCATTCTCAGTGTCTCTCACGTG
>OMLI01022962.1:33625-49538 GCA_900302605.1 Rondeletia loricata
ATGTGCGCGCGCTCTCGACTTTGTCTGATCTAGTGGCGCGCCGGACTCGTGCGCGCGCAGTACGCGACAGGTCTGGAGTACAAGGAGGCAGGAAAACGCTGGAGTGGGGAATGATGGCGGTGAAGAAGAAGAAGGGACAAGTTTGATAATGTAAATTGGGACATAGTAGGCGATCTTTCGGCGCCTAACACGATGAAACAAGTGGGAGGTGAGAGCCTACGAAGTTGTTTACTTTTGTGTGGTGTGTGCGTAGCGCCAATATTTACAATTTCAACGGCTCGTGTGACTTGGAATTGCTACAATGAATTGTTCAAGCGCCGACACTAGGACTGTATTGAGCTGTTGGCCCAGTAAGTTTAACTTTGTTTCGCTGTTGTGTCTTTGGTCTACCAACTAACTAACTGTGTTTGGCTGGTTAAACTTAAGACTAACTTAATGAAAATGCTTAGTTACTTTCTACGGTTTAGGCTTTAGCAGCCAGGCAACCAAGATTGAAAAGCTTGAAACATTTGTGTGATAACTAGCCTTCTGAGTTAGTAACCTACTTTATATTCGAGCTTTAGCCTAAGTTTAACGCTATTTTGATTTGCCTGTAGAAATATAAATATGTAGGCATTAAGTGAGCTAAAACTAATGGTATATGAACGTATGTATCGGAAGATAATGCCATCTGGTTTCTGTATTAAAAGGTTTTCCTCGCTTTTCCTCTCTTTAGATGTTTAGTTGAGACAATGCTCCGAAGCGGCTCCGCCGGACCCATGGCACCGTTTGCGTAGAGGTGGGGGCATAATAGTTCACCAGCAAACAAGGAAATAACCCCCAGGTTAACTTCTCACTTAAACCGGCTTTTCGGATTGGGCTGCAGAATAACTCTGGGAAAATGATCAAAGCGGAAAGCAAAGGTGGAGAGCGGACCCTGAGGAGCGCGTCCCCTCATAGAAATGCATACAAGTCAGACTTCCACGCCATTAAGTGCTCCTTTGATGGGACAAAATCCGAGGGCGCCGCGAAGTCATATGCAAATGGCTCCAGTGACACCCGGGAGGACTCGAGGGGGAGGCCTTTTGGGAATCGAGTGAACAAGATAAAGAACATATTCCTACAGATGGATGGCCAGCAACAAGAGTGTCAAGATGTGAAAGCGACTTTAAAATCCGATGTGTCCCAAGTGTCCCCACCGAAGCCACAATTTCCAGTCAGCACGAACAAAAGTAACAGTGCTACAAGCCCAGAATCACATAATTTAGATAAAACTCCCAAGGGAGAAGATGTTGAGATTGACAAAGCAGCTTTGGCAGAGAAGTTTTCTGTGACCAGAAAACTCTTTGAAAGGGGCATCAAAGAGCAGCCTGCTGCAGAAAAGCAGCCTTCAAACAGAGTAGTGAGTCGTGTGTCCCTTGGTAGTGTTTCTGATGAGGGGAAAAACACAAGGAGAGTATCGGGATCCTCCGAGACCATCGTCAAATCAGAGCAAACTCCTATATCAACAGTTAAATGTCGACCAGATGAGAAGACCGATGTTGAGGAGAAAAGGCATGTGTCTAGAGTGTCACTGAATGCTGGGCCCATCTCCAAGAGGTTGGAGAACTTCATGGCTGAGAATGACTCCGAAGACATCAACAGAGCCAGTGCAAAAGGGGGAACGGTCTCTGCTAAAGTATACAGTCCCAATGAACACTCACTGCCTACCTCTCCAACAAGGGACAGCTTCCACAAACCCGCTTGTCCTGTTAAGGAGGCCACTAACCCTTCTTCACCCTTAACTGATGCCACTAAGAAATCCACATCCCCAACCGCCTGTGTCATTAACAAACCATCGTCCCCTGTGGCTACTATCACTCTCAAAGCAACTTTCCCAGTTACTAATGCAGCATACAAATCAGTTTCTCCAACAACGGATGCCACTCACAAACCCCTCTCACCAGAGCAAACACCCCCAGTCAGCCATGTCTACAAGCGCTCCTCCTCATCTGGTGACGGCTTTGGTAGACCATCTGTTGGTGGGGATGAAGGCAAGCACTGTAGTCCGCCCCCAAGGGATGTGAAGCAGCCTCTTCCATTAGCCAGTAGCGTTCAAAGCACCAACAGGGCCAAATATTCTGAAAGGGCCAAGAGTGATGGCTATGTGGCACACAGTCCTACCAGGGATAAGCCACCCAGCCAGGCCTCACCACTGGACTCCAGGGGCGTGGGCATGGTCCGGGCAGAGCTGGTAGTGGTCCAAAATGAGTCATCTGAGAGTGAGGAGAACGAAGATGAGAATGTTGAAGATAATGTGTTTGAGGAGCTGAAGGCACAAAGCCCCAAAGACCTACCAACAGACCTAAAAAAAAACTTGCCACCAGAAAAACAGAATGGTAACCCTGCTCAGCATGTCATTGCGAGTGATGTTGCAAAAGAGACACAAATTGTATTGGAGAAAGCAGGTGCACGTAGAGTCTCAGAGGACAAAGAGCAGTTTAGGCTGAAAGAGGAAAGAAAGGAAGCGACATTTGTGACGAGTCAAGGTGGTGAAGATAATCATGAGGAAGATGAGGAGGTAGCTGAGGAGGAGAGTGAGCAGGAGGAGCAGGTGGACCAGTGCATCCGGGATAGGGCCTCTCCAGTAGTGTACGGTATTGAGAATGCAGCGTTTGTGGATGACAGGGATGTAGACCAGGTCCTCAGGGAAGAGGAGGAGGAAGAGGAAGGAGAGGATCAGCTGGATGAGGAGCAAATGTGTATGGAGTATGAGGACTATGAGGAGGCCCCTGGGCTGTCGGATGAGGAGGAGGCCCCCCCACAGAGGAAAATCATGTTCTCCACAGAACCCATTCTGGTAGGTGTTTTGTGTTATGTTGTTTACATCTGAACCATTGTTGATTTCCTCAAGGCCTAAAAACACATTGCATCATAAACCACTGTCTAACTGATTCAGCAACTGTCTGTCCTAGGTGTTTCCTTGCAGACGCATGACAAATTAGTAGAGGTTCAAAATTCATGCTTTTGTCGGGCATGTTGACGTCACAGCTTATCAGACAAGTTATGTCACAGTTCAGAAAACCGCACCTATGGGGTATTTAAACTCATTGCCTTGGGACGCTGGTAGTTTGAGGACCATATCTCCAGTACATTAACACTGCCATAGATCAGCGGAGGGGGGGAGAAGTTTGGCGATGTTAGTTAGGAATGCTGTATGTGGTATTTTTGGAAATATCGTTGACATTGCATAAGAGCTGCGACTGAGCCACAGCTGAATGAGGGCAGCCGTGGAGTAGACTGGAGTGGCATGTGGAACTTTAGACTGTACTTTACTGTAAGAAAGTATGGCCAGGCCACCCCAGTGAGCAACTGTAGTGGATGGGTAGTTTTACTCCTTTAAAGTTGTTCCTCTTTATTTGTGAATCATCCATGCATTTGCACATATAAGGACTTTTCACCATTGGCAAACGTGGGTATGAGGAGTTTAGGGATTCATTCATCCATATGATCTCATTCATAAACCAAGTTATCTTATTACGGCTGGGGAATTCTTGATTTTACTATCCCTTAATTTACAAGAAGGATGGAAATCCTTTTTGAAAAGCAAAAAGGCACTTTTCTTTTTCTGCAATCTGTCTTGTATTCCATGTTCCTTTTTCCATTCGGGTTATTCTTTCTTTTTGTGTTGCCACACATTATGCATTGTAAACATCACTATTGAGTGTTTTAGGGGTGTGGTGGGAGTGGAGGATGATAGGTGATATCCTCCGTTATCACCATATCTAATCAACATTTTGCTAGAACAGGGAAAAACAAATCACTTCAGTGCATTCCACACAGCTTGTGAACGGGTCAGTGTTTATCCAGGCCCTAAAATGTGCTGTTATCTCAGGGTGTGGATCTCCCCCCACCCCCAGTCAGCCTGGCAGGGGGTCCTGGGAGAGGGGATCAGAAGCTGACCTGGAGGGGGAGACAAACAACAGTGTGCCTCCTCTGCCTCTTGCTGAGCAGTGACAGAGATAAACCCAGATTTACAGTTCACAACAATATGCTAGACTGGGTCTCCTCTCTGTGACAGTTCACATATTGATCATAACAACAGTGAGAGGGGGACTGGACATACAAGCGAGAAATGCCTGACACAAGGTTGCAGTTGTTGTTTAGAGGCTGATTAATGTAATTCTAGTTAAGAGAGAATACCATTACCAATACATTTCAGTGTTTAAATATGGTAATCTGTGAGGTCACATCAGTGTACAACTCCTCAGGGAATTAATCTGGAAAAGGTTTTCTGTGATACTTCCTGATCCCCAAAGTAGAAATTTGGCTTTTCGCTTGCCCACCTCCACAGCAAGGTCAGCAGAGACAGAACAGTGCCTTTGATGGTGGTAGGGATTCGGTGTCTTGCTCAAGGGCACCTCAGCAGTACAGATGCTTTCTGTCACGGGGGATTGAACGTGGGCCTTTTGGTTGAAGGACAGTCTCCCTAATCACTATGCCACCCTGCTGCTAGGTTACAGTGACAGCAGCCAGGACAATTATCTGGGGAAAGTGGAGGATAAATGCAAAAACTGTCACTCAATGGGACAAGTGTAAGGTGAAGATAAGTAGCCAACCAAAAAAGGTATTCCTTTAAGCATTTAATTCATTTTTCATATAGATGCATGAATGGATGCATGCAATGAACAGACTGGAAAGAACGCAGAGAGCTGGGATTCAAACCCATGCAGTCAAGATTACGTGGCATGTGTGTTAGCAGACTAAGTCACTCAGATGCCCCTCAACCAACATTTCTACCTGAGGCCTGTCTAACAAAAGGCTCCCACCACCAATGCTGCACCGTTCTCCACAGTCTGCTATTCTGAGCTGGCACTGTGATCGAGTACGCTGGAGTCCTAGCGAACTAGGAGAGAGGAAGTGCTTTGTGCTTCTGCCTCACAACAGGATTAGGTCCCTTAGTAACCTGAGTCTTGACAGAGGAGGTGTCCTGTGTGGAAGAAAGGTCCTCTTTGTGAATGACCGTCCATTCTCAACATGTATCACCCTTATCATGGTTTAAAAGACTAACTCGAATGAAGAGGGCATTGTAAGGCTGTCAAGACTAGTGCAGACTGATTTGATAATTCCATCCTAAGTCAGGGTCTTGTGCCAAGCCAAATATTGGATGTTTATGGTTGGTACTGAATACACTTAATTTAGTGATGTTCTTGACTATTAGTTGCATTGCGATGAAAATACTTTACATAATTTAAACTTACATTGTTAATAATTGTTGGACAGAACACTGCAATTATTTTATACATTCCATAATAGGTTTCTGATCTTTTATAACGAGGTTATTTAGCCTATACATTAATGCAGAGTAGCACTTTAGTAGGGCACTGAAATGCTGCATTCTCATTGCTGCTGTGTCAGTACAGAAGTCTGCTACACCCTATGGCTATATGAATAGTATAAATATTGCACCAATGTTGAAAATGATATCTTCCTTTGGTCTTTACAGTAAAGCGGCTGTTCTCTCCATAGCTGCAGATGAAAACCTGCTCTGTATGGTTAGAATTGTTTGTACAGGCGTGCCCTAATCCAAAGAAAAAGTGGTGTGACGCTCAAAATATGTCTAAACTTTAAACCACAGGTCTTGTGTGTCCAGCAATTTGCGTGTTACTGGAATTCGCGTTCACCTTGAGCCCTATAGTATGGCCACAAGCCAAGAATTATTGAATGATAAACACTCCCAGCTGCAGGTGTGTTATTATTCTGTCTGGCAACACAGTTTGTGCAGTCATTTTCAGGGTGTTGGGCCGTAAGTTGGTCATCTAGAGAGGTTGGCTCAGCTATTGTGCGTCACTTGGCACATGAGGACATTTGGAATGGGAGTTGAGAACCAGTTAATCATCACTGAAAAGAAAATGGCAGGAACCAGGATCTGCACCTGCTGCTTTGCCCCACCCCCACCAAGCTGTCACAGGAAATACAACCGACAGTTCTCGGTCAAGTAAACACAGATATTGTCCCTTCTTGAACACACAGGGTGTGGTGAAGGAATGGGGAGTTCATTGTAACTGAAAGAATTTTGTTTGCACTGCAGATAATTACATTGTCCATAGCATTCTCATAACTTTACAAGCTTGCACCTCTTTTGTCAGTTTGGCTTGCCATATCCCTGTGGTGAACCTGTTGTGCACCTGTGTCAGGTAGAGTACAGTTGGTAATCATTAATGCTGGGTCAGATACAAGAGTTCCAATGGTGACTGACAGTGTTACTACAGAAGCCCTGAAACTACCAGAGGTTTTGTCATTATTCATGTATGTTGGAAAATTTAGATCTAACTCTGTTTCCAGCAGGGCAGTGTCTCCTGCTCCTCCCGCTATATTTCCTGTGAATCATGAAAAGTAAAAAGGGCGTGCTCCAGTCTGCCACAGGGCCAGTCTGGATTTTGTTCTGTGGATACAAACAGGAAAAATGCTTAGGTGATTTTGTTTTTATGGCTACCTGATTTCAACCAATACAAATAGAATTAGCCTGTATTGTGGAAATGTTTATTTTCTACATTGTGCCCTGCTTGGACTCTGGCCTCGCTACCCAACCCTCCCCATAGTGCTTTCCATTTCCTATCTGAGTTGGGTCTTCTGGTGGCCAGAGGAATGTGTCTGACAAGACTCCACCCTCATCCAGCCAGCAGAGAGGCCCTAGCAGGATCTGGGTTCCCTCCAGACACCTGGGCTAGTGGGCGACGATCTGAAGAGATGGGGCAGAATACTAATGCAGTCAACTCAATGCTGTTCATTAAACAGCTTGGCATGGGTTGAGTCTTGGGCTGATTGTGATTGCCTTAAACTGTTTAATTATGCGATTACAAATAAGCACAGCGGGTGTTGTGTGTTTTTAGTGAAAGTTAACGCGAATTGTCTGATGTGTTGAAACGTTTTCATCTGTCTATCCACAATAGACATAGCTCTTGTGGGCCATTTGCAAACAAACCTGCTCAACCTGTCTGTGTCTGCACCATTTTGGATATCTGATTCCATGATGAAATTCTGCTCTTCTGAGACTCTGCCTCTTCCTACTGTAGCTCACACATTACTTATATGAAGTTTAAGGCTGAATATAAACATTGTTGTTTCAGTTAGATTCAATCAATGTGAACTTCACAAAATACTAATAATTGTAAGAGCACGCTTGCAGGAAGTACCAGACATATTCTCTACTCTTACTGGTCCTTTTTATTCAGGGCTAGAAAACTTGGCTCTATGCTTTCTTTCCTAATTACACTCTGATCTGCGCCAGGCCGCCACCCCTGCCCCAGCTCACTCTCTCAGCGCGTTTTCATTTATTGTCTTTTGTAGGGCTGCTTGCATTTCGAACTCCCCAATCCAGTGGTCGGCCCTCGCTTTGCACTGCCAAGGGGTCTCTCTGGTTTGCTGTCCTCCCAGCTGCTGACTCATTTCCTACACTGGTATTTTTTGTGGGGAAGGGAACGGGGTAAGGGGGGGGGTTCAATTTGGGTGTGGGTATGTGTACATCTGTGCGTGTGAGTGTACATACAGAGGACAGACCTCTGTAGTTGTTGAAGGTGGAGTTTTCACTAGTTGTGGAGAAAATGAAAATATGAAGCAGATGGCACATCAGTCTACCAAACCACATCACAACCTCTGCCACCGCAGTAAAAATTTAGTGGAAGAAATTGGCATAAAAAGAATGGATTAATTGCCTTTTTCTGTATCTACTTGTAGAGAAATCTGCCTTTTCTTGGTTGGTCTCACTTCCTTGTAGCAGTCAGTTTGCCCATGTGTGTTTAGGTTTTAGCCAATGGCATAACTCACCTGGTGAACTGGGCATGTACTGAGCGATAAAGGAAAATGGGTGTTTGGTCTGGTAACTGGAGACGGCGATAACAACAGTAAGCTGTGTGTGGTTTTTTTTTTGCGAGGGTGAGACTAATAAAGAGACTGATTTCTGTCTTTCTTGTGAGGAAGACGGTGCTTGAGTGATTAGGTTTCAGCAAAGAACAGAACATTGTTCGAAAAAGCCCGGCGAGTCCATGGCAACAGGAAAGTCAGACATGGGAGTTGGAAAGGCGGAGGGGAGAAGCCAAGCTGAACTGCTGCTGCACAACTGTGAGTTCAAAAGAGGCCTAGGATGCATTAGTGTTCCCCATATTCTATTGGCCTTCACTTAGTTACTACAGTCTCCAAAGTCCAAACTAAAGTGTTTTTCATCCGTAATGAAATTTCTACCTGCTCTTGTTCTATGAATCCAATTTCAGCGGTCTGTCTATTAACTTGGTTTTAAGATAATGCAAGTAGGGCAAATGTGCTTTGACTGGCCTGTCGGCCATAAAAAAACAAAACCTTTTAATCTGAACTTCAAATAAAACTTTTTTTAAGTGCTGAAGTGCTTTGTACAACAGTATTGCCTTTGTGTCTTACAGCTAACACCTATCTGTCCAGGGAAAAAAGAAAAGCAGAATATATGGTGAAGGGCAAAGGTCTAGGTGTCTAGTATTGAACTAGGAGTAGATTATAAACCTATGGCAATGAGATTGTTCTAGTATCAAATGAAGGAGGAGGATTCACTTGGGTTACTGGAAAGGAGAGGCCCTATGAATAGCATTCCTGTCTTTACCACAGAGGTGCAGTAGTGTGCATAATCCCCCAGTTTCTAATCTTTCCTTTGGTTTGGGAATCTGCATGGGAGAGGAACTCACAAGTCTACCAAATTAATACTTGGAGATACTTGCAGATATTGTGTTTCCAAGATAACACAACATGATTCCTCTTACATAAACGTGTGAATTAATGGAAAAACATCAGCAGGATATTTTGAAACGGAAATAATTGTAGTATTTTACTTTGACAGATTGAACAGACTCCCATGCGGAACAGAAAGCCTAGTGATTTTGAGTTATCCCGGAAACTCACTATCTGCACTTTTTTGAACTGTGTCCAAAGTCTACAGAGTGAGGAGACAGAAAGACAGAGGGAGAAGGAGGTTAGCTTGTGGCTGATTCCTCAAGTCTTGACACGCTGCAGGATCTAGACCTCAGACTCTGTTTCCCGGAGTGGAAATGTTTACATGATTACATCATACCTCCTCACTGCAAGCTTCTAGATGAATCCTATAGCCTTACTCTTTTTTTTATATTCGGTAAACGGTAACCTCTGCCTGCTGCTAGGCAATACATTGCCACTCTCAAAATCTAGGAAGCACTTGGGGAGTACAACCTCAACCTTTGCCAAATTAGTCTCTGTCAGATATCCAATGTTGGGCACGGCTGAATACAACACCCTATGACAGCTTTTTGGTACTCTGGGGAATTGAGTAAGCTAGTTTCTATTTGTCTTGGTGTTTGGTACGACTAGATTAACAAGCATTACTGTAACATGGGGCCCTACACTGTAGAGCTTGTTATTTGGTTGTAATAACATGCTGACCAGGGATGCCCCTAGTATTATTCCCTTAGTGGAACCATGGTGTATGTTGGTGGAAGAAGACTGGGGGAATAGCTGGTGAACCAACTATAAAAGTTGAGATTTTATTGAATTGAAGTGGTACTTGGTGAATCACTTGAGCGTGCAGATTTGTGATGCACAAGACTGCATCTGAGAGGTTGTAAAGGCAGATTCGAGAAGTTGTAATCACTGAATATATTGAAGAAAAAGGATAAAGTTGTTAACACGTCTATAGATATATCTATTGAAAGTAGGTTTTGAATCCGTTTTCAGTGTTAACTTGACTACTATGTGCCCAGAAACACATACAATAAGGTAACTAAAACTGGGGGGAAATGGAAACATAATAATTTGGTATTGGCAAATGTTTAAAAACGCATATTGGAATGGGATGAAAAATTCTAGTCAGAGCACCCATAATACTGAGGGTATTGGGCCAGGGCTCAAGATGCTGGAATGCATATACAGTATGGAGTAACAACTTGCCCATGTCTGGGAACACTTACAACTTATTATTTCACTGATGTCACTCAAGAATAGGATACAAATTGAGTCCAAACTTTATGTCTTTGGTTGACATTGCAAGGCTTAACACACAGTCTGTTTTGTATATCTAGTTCTCTCTTAAGTCATTCCTAAAAGAGGATCTACGTGACTTCACTCACTCTCTGCCACTGGAAGATCCCTTAAGAATCTGAACGCTGAGGTCTGTTGGGATTGTGTCAAGTCCAATGACATGTTCCTGTCACTCAGATCTCCAGATGGGTGATCCAGCAGACTGTAGGAAATCTACTGAGATCTGTCAAAAGTGAACTTGGAGAGCCCAGCAGGCCTGGTTGGCCTTGAAGAGAATACACAAGGCTTTGCAGTGCTGCTAACCTTGGCTTAATATGGAATGAATTGTATGCACTTACATCATGGTAACTGAGTCATAACGGATTATCTCCTTTTGTGCAGAATATTATAGTGCTCACCTTAGCTTGACCCCGGGAGTGTTTTTCAGCTTGGATTATGGAGGCGAGCTATTTCAGCTTGGTAATATCTGTGTTATGCAAGGTAAATAACACACAGTGATGTTGTATTTAATCACTCAAAAGGCTGGCGTAGAGCACCGGTTTTGCCAGTTGACTGAAGGTTAGGGAATTGGTTTTTTTCCTCTGTATTGCTGTTTATTTGATCTAATCTTTGCTGTGATGATGAACACTTGTCGCCTCCGAGCATTGATCTTTGCTACATCCACTGCTTTGTTCTTCCCAGCTGTGCCCTACTTTCTGTGCTGCTCGTGCTCTGCCATAGTGCGTGTGTGCTCTGTATAATTCCAACCAGGAAACAGCCTCTGGGACTCATCCAGTGCTTTGCTAGGCTTGAATGCAGGGTTCACAGCTTCTTGAAACTCTAATGAAAGTCCTCAACAACATGTCTTTAGCATGCTTCCATCTTCTTGCTTCAGTGCTTCCGTTTGCTGTAAACTTTGGTGACACTTCAAAAAACGTGACAGATGCCTCTTTCATTAAAGATGCAAAAGATTGTGAACAAGAATTAATGGTGCCGTCCATAGCTCTTCATTAGTATTTGCCTAAAAAGGGCCAGATACAATTAAGCCATCTAAAGATTTTTCAGCTTCATACTGGTGCCAGACACTTGTCGTGGAGATGAGAACAATAGCCACAGTTTAATGAATAAAGAAGTTAACTTGTGACTGGAAGGTCAATGTTCCAAATCTTCAATCATCAAAATGCTCTGCCATCCCTCAGCAACTGTTGTTAAAGTGTGCTTGAGCAGTGCACTCAACCCACAATTTCCACAGTAGAGCTAATCAGCATCACTACTGTGTAGGTGTGAGTGTAATTCTCCCTCCCCATGCAATTTCTCCCCCAGGCCATTGCTGAAAATCAGAATGTGTCCTTAGACAATTTGCCCAGATAAATAAGGGTTAAAATAGTTCAAAAGAGGGGGAAAAAACCTTTTTGTATGTCTGTGTTGATCCTGATGATACCCTTATCATAAAATTGTTTGATAACAAACTGCTTGTTAATGACACAGGAGTTGAAGCTGTGCATTTGATATTTCCACAACACAGGTCTTCAGTACCTACTCCAATGAGGACTACGATCGACGCAATGATGAGGTCGACCCAGTGGCAGCGTCGGCGGAGTACGAGCTGGAGAAGAGAGTCGAGAAGATGGACGTGTTCCCTGTGGAGATTGAGAAGGGTGAGTTTAGCAAGACTGAGGCTAAATTCCAATAAGTAATATGTTACCTGCGAAGGGCACTTCACACAGAGGAAGAGACATTTTCACCAAGCTGCACTGCTGGGCTTCCTTACAAAGGCAAACAGTAGTAACCTCATCTTGTGTATACGGTCATGACTGGTTTAGATTTAGATCAACAAACATTATACCCATTAATGCTATTAAATGACATACAGTCCACTTCTGTACCAACAATGTAGTGGAACTCAGAAAGTCATTTTTCTCAGTTCCACTACTCATGCAGTTACTGCTTTTTGGCTTTGTAGGCCATCAAATGTTTGGAATTTACCCTGATTGTATGCAGTTCTGCCCAACCACTTCTAAAATCCTCTATATGATAATTTGTCTGCATTCAGGAGACAACGGACTGGGCATCAGTATCATAGGAATGGGAGTTGGGGCTGACCAGGGCCTGGAGAAGCTGGGCATCTTTGTGAAAACCATAACAGAGCGAGGAGCAGCTGAGAGAGATGGGCGGTGAGTTACAGTGCCATCACCCCCACTTTACACACCCTGACACTTAAAGCGTAAATTACACTTTACTCTCTGCACTTCAAAAAAGCATGACCATTTTAATTGTCGCAGTCATAATTTGTTGTACACAACTGAAAACATGCATGCACTCACTGTACATGACACCACAACACTTTTTAACATCAAACACTAGGGATGCCTCATCTCCCGAGGGCCCAGAGACACAATTTCCAAACAACCAGCTATATTTATAACCTTCTGAGGCAGCTAAAGAAAATAGCCAGGCTATTTCCGCGTCCCAGGGAATATATACAGTATATCTGTTGTGTTGCCAGCTGGATGCCTATGTGCATTGAGACTACAGTATTTTGTTTTTCTTTAATCTGTATTACAGTGCTGAAGGCACTGCGTAACTCTTCAGTGGAAATGTCTTCAAAACTTCTTGTAATTGCTGGTGTCTGTCCCTCCAGAATCCAGGTGAATGACCAGATAGTGGAGGTGGATGGTATCAGTCTGGTGGGAGTCACCCAACTGTTTGCTGCTACAGTCCTGAAGAACACCAAAGGCACAGTCAGGTCAGCTCAAAGTCCATCTCCCTCAGCCCCTAAGAATAACCTGATTGAAAAGATCTTAGCAGTGACAAGAATGAACCGCCGTTATCTCATAGTGATTAGATAGAACCGGAAGAAAGGTGAGGCTAAAGACTAAAGTCTGCTTACGTATTGAGAGAGACCAGAGGCCCTGAATGAGAAAGATGTGGTTTTTATTATTCGACTGAAAGAGAGGGCAACCCAAAGGAACATGGAGTATGAATGATTTACCATAGGCAAATTAAACGCACACAGGAATGACTAATCTGAATCCCAAATTTTACATCTTCCTGTAGTGAGTCAGACATGAGAGAAGCTTTAGTGTGGCATTTCAAGGCTACAAGCAGAGTAACATTATAATGAGGGGGAGGGGGGGTAGTGCTGGTTCCATTATATGCCACACTAACTCATTGTATTCTCACAAACAGCTTCCTGATTGGTCGGGAGAAGCCAGGGACACAGAGCGAGGTAGCCCGCCTCATAAGCGAGACACTGGAGCAGGAGAAGAACCAGCAGCAGCAGCAACAACACCTGGAGGACCCCTACGAACACTCCACAGAGGAGGTGAGTCAGCTGGTCAGTCCCTGCCCATCCCTAGCTCCTCTGGCATGCCCAGTCCAATCCCACTCTGCTCAACCAGGAAATGAGCAGCTGGCTGTGAGTAAGCCATGTGTCACTATTCTGCTGTGTTTGGAAGGTGTGGATTTGAGCACCGCCTGTCTGCTTGGATTGTGAAATGTTTGCTTTCCGAAGCACAAGCAGCCACAGGCCTCTGTTTTTACTGTGGAGAGTCTGGGCACAGAAGGTAGGTAGAGCTTGCTGGAACAGAAAAGGATAAACAACTGAAATTTCCTATCACCATTAATTTCCACAAGGGAATAGATGGCAGGGGGAAAGTGGACAAGGTTTGGATGGTTCTGTGGTTATGCAAAGCATGTACAGTATGTGTGTGTCTGTGTGTGTGTGTGTGTGTGTGTGTGTGAGGGGGTGGGGGAGAGTTGTTATCCACTGAGCATGTAGCTTATTTTAATGTTTGACTTTGCAGAACATGCTGATGTGCTGCTGAGATGTGTCCTCTCACTGATGTTTGGATATGATGCATTTATTGTAATTTCCCCTCCAGACTATGGTGATTTATACCACTGGTAGTGCTGTTGAAACATGCTGGGCATGTTGCGGGTGTGTGGGTAAGTGACTGTTTCTAATAATGTGTGATGCCATGTGTGATGTCATGTTTCAGGAGGAGCACTATGACGAGGAGGAGGAGGGAGTAGAGGAGGGGATTCTGGGCTCCAGTTTCTCTGCAGAGAGGAACGTAGAGGTGTTTGAGCTGCCTGATTCAGAGTCCTTATTCATGCCAACCAACATGGACACCTCTCAGATGGCCTTCAAGTTCAAAGAGGTATCACCCACATACTGACTATCATTATTATGTGATTTCAAGTCTAAATCAAAGTATCAACATTCTTTGTAGACATTGTGGCTAAAGATTTAATAGATAATGGGTGTAACCAACTATTTTGTTTCTGTTTCCCCCCCCCCGTAGCTTCAGCTCAAACATAGCATTGCAGCAGCTGAAATAAATCAACTAATGGAAAAGGTATGATTACGTTTTCTAATGAAAATGATCTGCAGTGGCTACTGTGTTTATAGACATACAATTGGGAAACTATTTAATGCAGATATGTTCTGATTGTCAGTTGGTGGGTTGTATGCTTAAAGTCTATAGAAAGATCAGTAGACTTTAATAGATCAAACCTTTGTATGTGAAATGTTAATGTGCTTTAGTTTAAAAGAATGTGGTTGCACTAGACAGCGAGGGTATGTTTAAGCAATATTTATTGTAAGATGTGTGCAGTGGCCCACCTACAAACCAAATGCACTTTAGTCAACCCAAGTAACATGTCACCATCTCTCTATAGCTACGGGCATCTGAGGAGGACAAATCATTGTGTGATGCCAGGGAGGCTGCGTTGGAGCACAAGATCGAGGACAGCAATGAGAAGATCCTGAAGCTGGAGAGTTACTGGCTGGAGGCCCAGGCTTTGTGTAAGAGTGTCAACGAACAATTAGCTGAGACTCAGACCCAGTATGAGACTCTGGACAAGAAGTACAACAAGGCCAAGAAACTGCTCAAGGACTACCAGCAGAAGTGAGTTTGTTTTGAGTTTCACTACACTTGAGCGCTTGAAATTATGACTGCATTGGCATGAGTAACCTGAGCTGTCATTCAATGTTGGAAGGATTAATGCGCTCACATCCAATGGTTTAGTGATGTCATATTAAATAGATTGTGTTTATCTGAAGCCATGTTTCCCCCCCGTTTCCTCTTCAGAGAGATAGACTTTGTGAAAAAAGAGGAGGAGCTGAAGAAAGTTCTAGATGAAAAGGAAAAGTGGTACAAGGAGCAGCTGGAGAGCTTGCAGGACAGGGTAAGACTCCAGTTTGTAGAAAAAATGCTCGACCGCCACCGCAGACTTGTGTTAGAGACACTGAAATGAGCCTGAGTTTTGTTGTTTTGTCCACAGATAGCTGTCCTGGAGTCCAGAGGGCCCTCAGGTGACCGTGTGGAGAGCCAGTTTGGTCAGGACTCAGCAGCAGAGGAGAGATTGAGCAGCCCAGTCACCAACACACAATCTGTTGACTCACTACTAGGTAATCTTGGTGTTATTTTTGATCAGGCTATGTACTTTGAGCAGCATATGAAGTAATTGTCCCGTACATGTTTTTTCCATCTTAGAAACATTACCAAACTCAGGTCTGTTGTGTCACAAGCTGAGCTGGAAATGATTATTCATGCTTTTGTATCATCTTGCCTGGATTATTGCAATTCCCTGTTCACATGCCTCAGCAAGTCATCCCTGGACCGTCTACAAATGATCCAGAATGCTGCTGCAAGGCTGTTGACTAGGTCCAGCAGGAGATCTCACATCACACCCATCTTAGCTTCCTTAACACTGGCTTCTAGGGGTGTAATGGTACGTGTATTCGTCCCGCGTCACGGTTCGGTACATGCAGCCATACGAACAATACGTCTGAGTCAGTCACACTGACATAGCCTAATGGCTAGAGCAGGCATCCTCAAAGTCCAGACTCCGGTCCGGATCCGGACCGAACCACAACTGTGTCCGGACTCTGAGCAAATTATACTTTTCATATGTATTATCTGTATTATCTGCGAGA